>JAHWXV010844192.1:0-13106 GCA_024586415.1 Phrixothrix hirtus
TTTTTCAAAGCCTTTCCTATGTGCCAACAAGCATGGAACGGTCTGCTCGCTATGCCAGGCGAATACAGACTGATTTAGTTAAATGCAGACACGAACGCGATAGGTGCGTTGGTGGCACCGAGCGTAAATGCGACCGAACGCGCCAGGAGCGTTGGCGGAGCTGAACGTGTTAAAGAAGCTCCAGTTGT
This sequence comes from Phrixothrix hirtus, assembly GCA_024586415.1. NCBI lineage: Eukaryota > Metazoa > Arthropoda > Insecta > Coleoptera > Phengodidae > Phrixothrix > Phrixothrix hirtus. Next base: position 189 of record JAHWXV010844192.1, read on the forward strand.
AACTGGCATCAGATGGCATCTGATGTAAAAATTTTATGTAAAATTGGTTGCACACAACTGAAAAATTTTTACTCTGAAAGCATTCTGAAGCTTCCAAGAAGATGATAAAAGTGTATAGACTTGTGGAATACGTCGAAAATTTTATTTTAGAAATAGTTATTATAATAATTCGCGTTTTATTTGAACTAAGCGCGTAAAAAGGTCATGTCCGTGAAGGTATAATTAAATTAAGTCCTTGATGATTTTAATTTATCTTGGTCTGTGAAGACCACGGTAAAAATAATTCTCAAAAACAATTCAACCATCACTCGGAATACACAGGCAGAATTATGTTGGTATTGTCTGTTCATGCAGCTCATTTATCGGGTATAAGAGAAACAAAAGGCTGTATCGTTATAATTTTGATCATGATGGCTTTTTGAAATAAATCAAAAGTTTAATGTTTAATCTATAGACGCAACCGCTAGATTGTGCACCGACAAAGTCAATCTGCGTCCGAAGAAGCATCTACAGTTTCACCTAAAGCAATATCATCAAAACGTAATTATAGTCACATTTGCAATTATTTGCTGCCAAGAGACGCAGGATCCGTCAGAAAAACGGACAATTTTGAGTTGATAGTGAGATGAGAAGAACTTCGCACTTATCTTGTTATCAAACTCTATGCGATTTAGTCACCATGGAACAGCAAAATGATGCAGTTGAAAGCTTTTGCAAAAGTAACAGTTCTTATCAAACAACTTGGCGTGAATCTTGTCCAAATTTTAATTCAGGTCGACATGAAACAGTTTCCCCGTCTCACCTGCTAATACTTCAAGATTTTTTTAATTCGTGTTTCATATCCAACAGAGTCCACATCATTTAGCCTGCAAGATCCACTAATCTTTCGGTAGTGATTTGTCTTGTAGGGTATGTTAAGGGTTTGGTGTATTAAGATTACCCACAAAATAATGAAGCGCTTAGGCAAATTTCCATTGTGCAGTTAACAACGTTTCCGAGGATATGCTGAGCCGATTTAAGCAAGATGTGTATCGGAGAGGAGAAAGTTGTCTACGCAATAGTGGAGTGGTCATTTTCAGAAATTAAATAGAAGCGATTTCATGATTTTAAGTTTTTAAATATTCTAAAATTATTAAACATTTATTCATTACTTCCCGTTACACTACTGGACTTTGTGTGATTAACGTTTGTCGCAGCATTTACATCTGGTATATATGATTCTTTGTATCGTAATATATGACTTTACTTGGTGTAACTAACTCATCTAATTACTAGGAAACAAGGTATTTATTTCTGTGATTCTAATCCCCTTTAGAAGTGTTGTTGACCAATTATTCAAACCAAAATTATTGTGACCTGCTTGATTGCCACGTCACTTGCTTTTTATGTTTCAAAGATGGTAATAAATCTCCAATTTGTCTGAAAGTAAAATTTAATATCGCATATAATTTTATACGGATCACTTAGATTTTCTGAAGGATCAATTTACCTAATACATGAAAGCTGCAGAGGTTACGACAGATGAAATTTTAACACCCTGAATTGCAAGTATTTTATTTTTTAACTGTTATAAATTACTGAGATTCGTGGACAGATTTATTAATTACTAATTGTTTTATTACATTTTAAAATACCGAATGAAATAACCATAAATGCAGGTTTCGGAGTCAAAAATAGGAGTATTCTACTTTTTAAAAGCTTGCTTTGTTTAAACGCCAAGAAAAATTTGCCCTTTTACTTGTTTATGATTTAATTATATCACTACAGTTGCAAGGTATGTAAAATCAACTGAACACCTTAAGCATTTTAAATACTTCATAATTTGCTTTTGTTTGCAATCATTTTTAAGCTGTGCGTAAACATTTTAAATGAAGACGTGACACAGTTGTGGGATATCAGAACTTGAAATTATACGTGATTCTAAATACATTTGAGCATTGTACGATTTTAATAAGACATTATGTAATCCAAACGGCGATCTATAAATTATTGCTTGCAATAATTTTCAACATTGTTCTCAAGAGATTAAAATGAAACTCAACACTTGAAACAGTTATAATATCAGGGCTTAGAAATACCCGTGATTCTAAAGTTTAGCACTGCATGTTTTCAATAAAACACTACCGCATTATGTAATCCAAATGGCATTCTACAAATTTCGCTTGAAATAATTTTATAAATTTTTCATAAAAGATTAAAATAAAACGCAGTACTTGTTATAGTTATGACATCCTAACTAACGAATACGCGTAGTTCTAAATTTGAGAGTTATACGTTTTTAATAAGACGTTGCCGTATTACGGAGCATTAAATAATCCAAACGGCATTCTACAAAACCGGAACTACTCAATTTAAATCAATGAAGGAGAGCACCATTAAATCTTTAAGCGTTCTAATACAATGCCAGTATGCGAAAGAGGATTAGATACGCATTTTATTATGCGGACAAGTTTCAGAAAAACCTTTCAGTTCAAATCTGAGTTACCGATAAGGCCCAGGGTGATCAAAATTTTTCAACATCGCAACAATAATATTTTATAACTTCACTAATGGGTGAAATTGAATAATAATAATTAATTACTAATTATGAAGTTCTTCCGTAACTGTAATACGATCTAATTTTGTACCGCATCAAACAAAAGATTTAGAATCCTAATTAAGCATACTTTTTTAAACTCTGTAGTTAACACAAAAATCCATAAGAAACATGAGAACCGAGACAGATAAAAAGAATTATCGAATGTTTAATTTATGTATGTGTCAATATTTGCGCATGACAGAAATTATTTTATACACAACGAAACTCTCTATACATTACACTTTTCGTTGCAAGTTTGATTTCTTCTGTGCTTTATGCAGACATTCATTTGTTTTATAATTATGCCCTTGTCGCGAACGATACACCGTTTCGCCTCTTAGATTTAGCAGGAGTGCTCTTTAGAACAATGTGAACTATGTTTACCTAAATTGGGCGAATAATTTAATTTTGATATTATTCCAAATCTATTAATATATTATGTATTTTGAGAACGATAATCGATAACTTTTGACAACATCTTTCAATACTGGAAATTTTTTAACGCGTTTTTGCTTATATTCAATATTCAAGTCTGCGTTATTTCCTTTATAATGCGGTTTAGTGTTTTTTACTTTCTGTAGATTAATTATTTTTTTCCATAATTATTCAGTTTATTAACTTTTTGTTCAAGCTCGAATTCTTGTAGCAGTTCATGCACAACATGATTTTTGAAAATATTTAAGCAATTATTTATTGATGTAAGAAATTACATAAAGCTTTATTGTGCCACCAAATTTATAATAAAAGCATTTATACCTTTAGTTTAAAAACTTTTTGGATAAATACTTGAGTAAAACGTTTTTTTTTTGATTAACGTGTTTATTGTCGCACAATTTTCTGCAGTAATTACTTGTTTACTAAAATTTGATATACATTCCTTAATCTGAATAATGTATTTAGGTATGAAACCTAATAATAATGAATATTAGTGAATGCTTCTGATCCGTGAAAAAATAAAACAGCGTTACTTTCTTCATTTTTTGCTAATCTAGACATATGGGAAATGGACTGTAATTCAGCAACTTTTCAAATTGCTGTTACAAGTTTATGAGTCTATTCCTTTAATTAAATTAAAATACATAAACTTTAATAAAGTAAGTTTGATATTTTACTTTTAGTATTCTCCAAAGCTTACCAGTGAAAAAAATTGAAATCAACTTTATCATAGTGTAGTTGTGAAGTTTCCTAATTTTTCTCAAATTTAATTAATTAATTTAACGGCCGTTTATTCAAATTTGTTGCGTTAAGTATTAAATTAATTATTTGATAGTCACAGTCTTGTAATTTTTGATGATAAAAATTTGCAAGTTCAAACGTTGTTAAACATGTGACCTCACTATTTGTTCATTATTTGTTCCCGTATTAGAAGACTTGTTCTTAAATATTAAAAGGGCCTTTAATAATGACATGTTAATTTAAGAATATTTTGCAATTGTATTTAATAAGTATTGTTAATTAATCAATTGTTGTACTTCTTTCGCCATTTATAATTAGTCTGTAGTCATACAGACGCAGTAGTATATAATTTTACTTTTAAATTGTAACAAAAATGTTCAATTAGAGAATCGTCTGCCCACATTGATCCTAACAGTATTTTGTGACGAGTTATTTCCTATATAAAGCCGTTTGACTAATAGAAAATTCAGAAAACAAATCCTCCTTTTGATGACAGAATCATATCTCATTTATAACCGGGAATGTTTACGTTTGAAGATTTATATCTTTAGATCCGATATTACAGTATTACTTTACGCTTGAGTTTACTTAAATACTATTGTAACAATACATACTTCTACAGAAGTAAAACTTAATTTTAGTAGGTAGTTTGAAGCCTAAACTTTAGAGCGGTATAAATAAATTAAACTACGAATTTATAATTTAAAAATTGGAAATTCTGCCTTCTGAAGTTGGCCTAATTTCCCACCATTAAACAATAAATAAAACTTAAAGGCGAAAAGTTGCTATATCTACACTCATGGATTTATTTCTAATTTTTGCTGAGGAAATGCAGTGCACTAGTAGCACTTAAGGTACACCATTTCTTTTTGAGACATTTTCGTACTAAAACTCAACGTTACAAATTGTCAGAAACAAGTAAATATCTGATATTAAGAAACCCAATTTTCTTAAATAACCTAATAGATACACTTAGTTTTTAAATCACATTACATTCTCCGTTTGAGCTTCACGTTGAATTGTGGTCACTGCCAACTTTAGCCGAGTTTAATATTATTATCTCTTGTTTATCAGTTACTTGTTGATATTTCCAAATGTAAACTTATGTTTATTTTTATGGTAGAAAAATGTATTATTGATTTTTGGTTCGTTTAATCCATTATGTTTCTCATGAAGCACTGTTTGCTTTCTGGTACTATTTTATTACCAAGATGGATACTAAAGTCTCCAAGACCTGTTCTGTTCATCTTGGGATAGTGAATCAATTGTATCTTGGAATTGATTATAGAGGTACTCTTATTCTTGTGTTTGTTTACTATGTTCTGGCGTGAATGCGGATATTATATTCATCCATACGTGATGATAGGTAGCGTCATCCTTTTACGTTGATTTTCAATTTAGTGTGTATCGCTACACATACTCCTGATTTGGCTTTTTAATTTTTGATTTTTTACTTCGTTGTGTGATGTCCATGCTCGTGTTATTTTTGTGACGTCCAGGAGTTCTCAGTTTTGTTTACTTAAAAACCTTTGGTGGGCTCTAGAACATTGGTTTAATTTTTGACAGTCTGAAATGGGTAGTTTCGATGTGTAGTCTTATACGACGTTGTTTCGTTCGGCGGTCAGAAATAGCTCGTGCAGATGAACCCTTAGTGGCGTTCAAAGAATTTATACTTTTTGAAACTACTTTGTATGGTTTAAAAGATCTTTGTTTATTTTTTGTCCAATGAAACGTGTTAATTTTACTCTGTATATGCTGGTTCAATTTTTATTTGGTACATAATGGCTTATAGTTTCCTATAGTTCGTAAATGTTAATTTACCCTGTACAAGGCGTTTTCTATAACTGGTTGTAATTGTTAATAATTTGGTTTCAGTTCGTTTGAATTTTTTTAAATTTTAGATATTTTTACACATAGTGTTGGAGTTTAACTTCCTTTTTAGGTGTTAAACTTCACTTGTGTGTACTGTATTTAACAGAATATGAATTTTTATTCGGTTAATTCATTTGTGAGACGGTGATTTGTTATTAACATTTATTAATTATAAAATATATACACCAATTTACAATATTTATTGATGTTTATCGTAAATACAGCTCATGCAGAAAGCAATTTATAAAATTTGATCGATTATTGTTCACTCTATTTAATGGTTGACGTGCAGCAGCAGCTTAGGTACATTCAGTTCAGCTCGTGCTGTAATGTTGTAATAGGTAACCTTTAATAAAACGGCTGTTAAATAATTTTAATAATGACGGTATAGATATTTTTCAGTACGATATTGTGTTCTTAATGAATAAATAGATCGGGTGTTTTCATTCTGTGCATAATGAAAGTTCTCAATTTGCTATGTGAGATTCGGTATACATCAAAAAACTATCATATATACGAAAATATGTTCTTATCAATAAATGTGATGTATGGTGTAGGTGAATCTCGTACTCAATCAGAAAGATCCTAACTGCAGGGGTGTTTGGCGTCATTTAATTGAACTGAACAATCAAGTGCAAGGAAGCTATACTTCACATTTACGTAACTAAGCGAAATTGGCAAGTGTCATAAACATTTAATTGATTTTTTACTGGTTGTTGTCGGTCGGCATGTCGGTTTATAATTAAAAACAAATGAAATTGTTTATAACTCAAGAGAGACCAGCTTGTTCAGGCTATTGTAGCATTTTATTTACCTTTCCCTGTGTCAAACCCTTCCTTTTATACGATTTGGGAGCGTAATACTGAGATATAGTTTTTTGTACTAGGCATTTTCTTATTAATGCTTTACTTTTTGCAATATTAAATGTAGTATTTGAATTTTTAACACAGCATTCCTTACATATTTCAACTTTAAATTAATATGTAACATGGTTTTGTAACCAGATTATATTATTCCTAACTATTTCTTGTAGATGCATTCTTGGTTTATATTTGATAATTAATAATATTAGGCATGCTTTTAGAATTTTTGAACACGTGCAAATTTTACATTTATAATCGTAAAATTTCTATAGCCGCTGTGTCGAATGCATAAACTTTATTTTTCTCGGAAAGACATATTTTACAACGGTTGTTTTATTAATTAAATTGATTGTTTAAAGAATTCCTTAATGCTAAGATATTTCATTCTTATCTACATTTTTCTATTTGCCTAGAAAATTTGGTTATACAAACGAACATTTTTTTATAACTATTTACATTATAAATATTTATATTTTAATCAAACCAGTATTGATATCGTGACACTACTTGTTTTTAACACAAACGGAATGAAAGATTGTTCTTAAATGAAAAATGTTTTAAATTAAGCAGGAACTTCAACGTGTTCGTGCTTTGGGCAATAAAAGTTAATTACCACTTTACAAATAAATAAATAAACTGGTAATTAAATTTTCAAACGTTAAGGACACGTTACAGTTGTATATCACCACATAATCGTGGTATTGTTTTCGATCTTTGTCTTTTTTTTTGGTCGCCAATGCTTGTCGCCGGGTAGATTTAGTAGCTCGGCTCCATCACTGCCGGCCCTAAGTTTCAGCACAGAAGTAGGGTTTTTAGGTCATGTTAATATATTGCCTAAGGTGAAAACCAATCAAGGCTGACAGAACTGCTACCCCACCTTAGAATTGGTTGATTTAGAGACTGGATTTTCTTCTCGTTCTTATTGGATTTAAGAACGGTTGCCAATTGTTCATGAATCATTTTTTCTGAAGATCCGTTAAATGCATAGCCACTGAGACTAACCCAATGTTGGTACCTGCCAAAACGGGCATTGAAGTCAATCTGAGGGATTTTTTTAATCGCCTCATTCTTCGAAGAGCTTTGTTATCCTTGAACGCGTCCTGGGCAAGATGCGAACAGCAAAGTCTCAAATTTCTCAGTGCGAATTACCAATTTTCGAAGTCTATGTAGGTAGATAGCAAGTCTGATTACCATGTGACGTAGTCGAGGCCAATTCAATATTGACACTCGCTGAAACGGAGGTACACCCTTGGGTGTGGAGCTTTTTTAGAAGAACTGGTGTTGCATAGATCGGTGGGAAATTGCAAATGATAGAGGCCGATTACCAATTTTAAGCAAACTTGCATGTGCAAGTTTATAAGGGCAGGCGGCTAACCTAGCTCATACATTCTGAAGTGACTCTTTAATTCTGTTTGAGATAGTTTATGTAAAAGCGTAAATTTAGCGAGACCAACAACTTTATATGATAATCTAATGTCTCTGATCGGAAAGCGACCCGAAAGTGTGAAGCTGTTTACCACTCTAGTTTAATTTATTATAAAAGTGTGTCCAACGTGGGAATTAATTGCAACATGCATATATGATTATATACCCTTTACAATTTTTTAATAATATTTATTTGACCATTTTGCTTAATTCTTGCTCACTTAAAAAATCTACTTAACTATGGAATAATGTACATTTCTTTGATGACTTTATTTTTTAATACAGCTACCTCTTACATCAACGCACTCTCACCTACACCTTTGTAAAAACGCTTGCTCTTCGCAAAGGAGTGGTCTATTACGATTTTTAGGCAACCTTGAAGGTGTTTCTTTAGTAGACTGAGAGGCAACAAACGGATTTTGGCAGCCTTATGAACAATAGCATTGCTTTGCTATTGGAACTAGTTGATGAAAACGACGCCCTTCATGTTCCAAACGATCATTGATATCCTGCAGGTCTTTTATAAACTCATTTCTTGGATTTCCCAAATCTTACCGCCGTCAGAATTTCAGCCAAAAGGATAAGTTCCCGACTGACTGCGAAATTTTCAGTCTACGCAGTTTTTAATCAGGTGGAATCCACCTAGCTGATACATCACTTATGTTTAAGGTGTTGTTTTTACGCTGAGCAGATATTTTCAATGCCATACCAGATGTGGAGATCTTCACACGATGATTTTGGAGGACCATGGTTTCAACTTTTTGAATAATTTCGTATTTGTTACTGTTTTCGGTTTTCCACCTCTAAGATCGTTTTCACCCGACTCATGTGTATGTATACCTTAATTGTTTGTACCAAAATTTTATTACGTAGATCTATGGTGCACCATACACGGTAATCATTCTCTCACGAATTGTTTTTGATTGATTGCTCTATTATGAGGAATTTTATGAAAATACAATACTCGATTTTCCTTACAATCGTACGAAAATGAAAACACTTGACTTAAATTTACCACATAAGCTTAGAATGAGTGCCACTATTTGCCAAATTATGCTCGGGTTAGGTGGTACCAGAATACTTAAGATTTGTTTTCAGAAAGGTCCTTAAAGTCTACGTTTTCAGAATTTTAATCGCATTATCTTAAAATTGAATAACTTTAGTGAGAAATATATTTACTACGCTCGTAATTGTTTCCTGGATGTATACAATTTGTATACAACGTCGTAAAAAGCAAAAGTGTGTATCAACTATTTTCTTATTCAACATATTTTACTTTTTGTAAATTTAAATACCTTTAAAGAAAAACACTTGTAAGACTTGGATGATTTTGGTCGCGCATGCAAGATTCTAATGAATCTATAACGGAAATTTGGTGTATAGTTTACGCACTATTCTTTGATTATAGAAACCAAGGTAATGATGTCTCGGGTTACAGCCGCTGATTTCTGCTGTGGGCGTTCACTTGTGAAATTGCTCTGTCAGGGTCAGCGTTTTACCTGCAGCAGGTTATAGGCCTGGTGTAACCAAGTTTCTTATACATATCAGTGGCGACGAAAATATTACTTAATTTTATAAAAAATTTAGTTAAACTCTATCGGGTTTTGATTATTTTGAAATTTCCGGTAGTTGAGTTTAATTTGAAATTACACGAGTACTTTGATATCGGGGATCATTGAATGTAATTGCATCACGTTGTAGCAAGTTTTGCGTTAATATATTCTTAATTATATGTTACTTAAAATATATATTAAATTAAAATTGTAATGCAAGTAGAGTTTGAACGATCTGTTCAGTTCACTTTAGTCATTAATAAAAATTTAATTAAAACAAGTATAGCTCATGTGTAGTCTGCCATCTTTAAATTAAGACCTTTGTTCATATTAATATAAATCATTTCAAAACGCAACCTACTTCTACAATTCTTTTCTATATAGTCATATTTAATTATATGCTCCACCGATTATTGTCTTGATTATTAAAAATTTTAGTGTACATTTTGGTTAACGTTTTACAATTACACAAAAATAAGTTACGACCAAATCATGTAAGTCGTCAATATGTTGACACATAGATTAGCTTATATGTTCTATTTTTATAATTAATTATTTTAATATTTCAAAAGACTTGTATATTAATTGCTTATTGAATGTCAGTTTGAATTCGATAAATATATAGGTAGATACCTATCTTTTACAATCATTAATTATAAAGCACCAACTAAAATTAGTTGTATATAATAAGCACTTGATCATACGTGTTTCTAATTTGTAAATAAAATTGGGCAATCATCAACTGTTAACTAGGTTATCATTTTTAGAATACATGCCAAGACGGATGCTCACATACAAGTAACGGTACTTTACATGCAATGTTATTTAATACTTTCAAACGGTATAATAATGTTCAAAGGCTTTAATACAATTTCGTTTTATAAAAAAATTGAAGGTTACAGAACTTGATTTGATAAGAAATAAATTGACTTAATAAGTACACCACTAACATTATGCTAATCAAAGATAGTACAGACAAATAACAAGGAAACGAAGTGAAAGATTTAATAATTGCACATCCGCTGGCTTCACACTGATTAATCAAAAAAGGATACAAATCATAGGTTATGAAAAGATTATTCTATGTAACCAGGAAGAGATTTCAAGTATAGAAGGAAAAATGCAACGTGTAAACAGAAACGTGTGCTCCCTGCTGTGCGCGAACTTAACCGTCTTAATTCAGGATACATTGCTCAAGAATGTCCTTAAACAAAATTTAAATGGCAAACCCAACCTACAGTTGAATTAATTGAAATAGTTTATAACTAAATAGAAGCTTGTAATTATAAATTCGAGCTTTTTATATGTGCAATTAACTAATTGCGGATTTATTTATCCAGAATACAAAGTTACTCCATAAATTTTTCAATTTTAGGAATGCGTTTTCCAAGGCTACTTATAAATAAAATGTATAGAAATCAAAGTAGTAGATTATAGATTATTTTTGAAAGTTAGAATTCGTCTTTGTTGTTTTATTACATGCCGTACACCGAAACCTTATGACCTACTGAACAAGTACACAACTGGCAACGATTATTATTATTGCTTCGCTTTTTATTACAATACGAACAACCTCGTTAATTCTTTTGTTAATTCGACAAAAAGAATAAAATGTTGCAATATTGCTTTCACATGGAATAAAACGAAGAATGCATGTGACATTGAGATGCACAGTATGATGAATTGTTTAGGAGAAATAAATTACAAACATATGGTGTTAGAAATTTGATATTACACACTTCTGTAATTTATACACATTAATTATGTCTTGTAGAAAAATGTGTTAGCAACAAGCCTCAGATGTAGAGGTATAGATATAGAATAGCACCAAAAACGTTTAACAGAGAGATAAGGTGGTATAACCGTTAATGATCTTGCCTACCATCGAGAAGTCTTGGGTTCAACTCCTGGCTCAGCTGTTCCGATTTACCTTTTGAATTTGCAGCTACACTCTGAGGCACTCCGTATTACGGAGCAGTATGCAATCCAAACGGCATACTACAAAACCGATCATTTTTACCCGAAACTACCAATCTGCGTGCTCTGCTTAATAGGTCGATTATAAATCAATAGAGAAGAGCGCCTTTGAATTTCTAAGCGAACTAATATTATACAAATATATGAAAGAAAATTAGAAACGCATTTTTTAGCACCGTTGAATCTTAACAGGAACTTTCAATTCGAAGTCTGTATCACTGACAAACTCCAGGGTGATTAAACATTTTTGCATAACGCTCACACTAAACTATTTTCAATTTCACTTTTAGTAATAATTTTGTTAATGGATGAATCGAAAAATACGAATCGTTTGCTCATTTCTTGAAAATATGAACAGTTCAAATACTGCGTTACTGTAACTAAATGTAACAAAATGTTAAGGCAAATACAGTCGTTACATTTAAAATCCTAATTAATGATATCCTTTTTTAAATTCTCTAGTAAATAGAAATAGTCAAAAATTATGAGAACAAAACAGAATCAGTCGATTTATAAACTATAAAAGAGCTAAGGTAGTATAATTTTAATGGATTTAACACAACATGCCGCAACAGTCACATTATTAAATTTGAGCGTTGTACGATTTTAATGATACCGCCGTAGAGCATTATGTAATCCAAATTGCATTCTACAAAAGTGATGATTTTTAGCCGGATTACCAAATTGCCTGCTGTGCTTAATAGATTAATTTTAAATCAATGGAAAAGAGGACTTTTGAGACTCTAAGCGATCTAATACAATAAAAATGTGTGAATTGGAATTGGAAACGTATTTTATGACGCCGCTAAGTTTCAACAGTTATACATATGAATTTATCACAGTATTATGACATTTTTTTTGAGTGTAGTTATTTTTGCAGATACCGTAAATATTAAACATAAGTACCGTAGAGTGTATCAGGATTGGTTAGCTGAATTTCGCATTTAAAGTTTTAAAATAGTTTGGGTCAGGTTATATATTTTTTAAATTTAATTTTTGATAATCTAAAATGAAAAAAATGAGAAATAACGGAAACATACATTTTGTTACTCATTTAAATTCAATTCGGCTGGATTGATTTGAGCACCGTTTTAATTTTGCAATGATCAAACGCCATATGATTTTTGTAGTTTCTATAGACTCTGACGCATCACTACTTAACATAATTGGCTATGTAAATTACGATTTCATATTTTCAAGAAAAATAATGAAAAATTAAATCTTTAAGCATATAAATCACATATTTACCCATATTTAATAGTGAATCATAATAATATCAGTGAGTAATAGTAACAATAGCAACAATGTAGTACAAAATGGAAGGGAAATTGGCATTTTTGAAACTGATGATGAAGTTGGACTAATTGGTGTAATATAGTAGAATGGAAGTTACTTCCGAAATCTGAAATGGAAATAAAATTTAAAAACATGTTTTCTTCTAGCATGAGGAAGTACAACCCCCCCCCCCCCGGGG
>JAHWXV010844608.1:0-24326 GCA_024586415.1 Phrixothrix hirtus
CTACATCTACGATTATTTATTGACCTATTACCTCATATAATAATTATAAACCATAATTTAAACATTTTAAGGTCAAATTATATAAATATTTAAACATTGACTATAAATATTGCAAATCAGAAATTCTAAAAAATTTTATAAGAATTTTCTAAATTTGATTGTGTTCAAATTAAAGCTGTTTAATTTTTTTTAATATTTTTTTGTGAATGTATAGGTGTAAAGAATAAGTGATTAATATTTCTGAAATCATTTTAAAGCAACCCTGTATGGAGTAAAACAAATCGTGCTTGTTTACTTTATATGGATGCATGTGTCAAGTTGCTACTTGGAAATTGTTAGAGTTAATTTCATGCAATACTGTAGTAGGTTTATATTTGTGTGTATTAATGTGTTAACCATATAGAATTTTCATGAACCTTTGAGACCAAAGCTGTACATAGTGAAAGAAAATTGTCAAAAAATTGAACATGTAACTTTAAAAGTGCATAGAACAAAATACATAAATTCGAGGGATGCCTGTATTTCTTTCGTAATAAAATATTTTATTATTATTATATTTATGACTTATTTATCCAGAAAATAATTTTTGCTTTGCTTTTTTATTAACTAATAAATAGCAAATTCTTTTATCATCATATTGCATCATAGTGAATTGTTGTTATATATTATTTTAATCATTATAACCATTATTGTTAAAACTTGATTAAATGATTAATCTCTTATACATATGTATTTATCTTAACCAAGTGCATGTTGTGTTCCATAGTACTTGGGTTTCGTGTAGAAATTTTTATATTTGTACAATAAAGTTCTATTAGAGCATTTGATAATTTATAAATTATGTATGGTTAAAAAATTTCAATTTTTTCTATTATGATTGTTGAAAACAAAAACTGATTTAAACATTATATAATTCTTGATAAATTTTTAAGTTGAAAGTTTTAAATGCAGTAAAATTTAAAACTCATTTTTTAACTTTGTTCAGTTTTAAAAATTGAAATAAATAGTTGAAGTGCAATAGATTTTTAAATGATCTCTCATGAAGGTGATACGTATAACATGGATAGTCTATTGGAAATTAAAAATATCAGGAACTAGTGTGACATATATTCAACAGTTATATTGCCATAGAACACACAAACAACATGCAGCACCCATAATGGATTTAGTAGAAAATAATTTATATTTTCCTATTAAATTAAAATACAAGGCGTGTTTTTTAAGTACCGTTTTAAAATAAAAAAAAACAAGTAAACTTTTGTTAAAAATGTTATTTTTACATGAAAGTCTATACCTTAATCTACTTTTCTACATAATTTCCACGAATATTGAGGCATTTATCGTATCATACAATCAGCTTTTGAATCCAACTGTCATAGAAGTTTGCTGCCTGGTTTGACGACTACTGCAACACAGCCATTTTGACCTTTTTTTTAAGGTCCTGCAATATGCCGTAGAATTTATTGTGTCACCATGAGGCAAAAAATCTACAAGCAACACCCCTATTGCATTCCAAAACATATTACACGGGATTTTCCGGCCTGAAATTGTTCGCTTGAACTTCACTTTTTTTGGTGATGTTGAATGCCGCCATTCCATGGATTGCTACTTCGATTCCGGTGTAATGTAAGCCACCCATGTTTCATCGCCTGTGACAATTTGGCTTAAATAATTATCACCCTCCTCACTGTACCGCTCAAGAAAAGTTAACGCTACATGTTTGGTTTTGTGCACCTCAGTCAATAACTTATGCGTTTGGTCACAACTTCATAGAGAACACTTCTGGAAACCTTAGGAAACTCAGCAGATAATGATGAAATCGTAAAGCATCTGTTGTCTTTGACTTTTTTGTCAACTTTCTGAACTAAATCTCCAGTAATGACAGAAATTCGCCCACTTTGTTCCTCACCGTGAACATTCGTGTGGCCATCTTTGAAAGATTTAACCCATTTCCGTACCATTCCTTCACTTATAATGTTGTCTCCATACACTTCACTGATCTGACAATGAATGTTGGCTGATTTAATGCCTTTAACACTAAGAAAATGAATCACGGCATGTATTTCATAGTCGGCCGGGATTCTCAATCAGTGGAAGCATTTTAAATAGTGACAAACAAACATAAACATGGTTGAATCTTTCAGTAATGGTGTCTCTGGTTTGTCAACAGATGTAGGTATACAGCGTGCAAGCGTGGAAAGCTGCCGCAGTGCTTATGGTTGTAGAATTTCAAAACGGTACTTACTTAAAAAACACGCCTCATACAATTTAATTTAACAATATTTTTACAAGATATTTACATTAAAAGTATTTTTAATAAATTGTGTATTTATATCAAATTTGACAAGTGCAAAAGTACTGCTTGCATTCAACAATGCTTGAAGGAACATCATCCTTACACATTATATTTATTTGCTTCAGTACTGTATAGTGTTGCATCACTATTTGGGTGAGTATTTTAAAAAAACAGTTGTGACTTTACATTTTCAGTAGCATTAAAAATTTGTCATTTTTTTCTTATTTAAATTGGTTAATTATTATTACCTTTAGGAAGTATGATATTAAATCAAACAGTAATCAATACGAACAAAGTTTTATTGTTAACAGTAAGTACGTAAATGCAAGTGATCATATTTAGTTAAGTGCCATTTTCAAATCATATAAGTTGTAACCTTGTGAAGTGTTCATATTGTACTTCAGCCCTTTAAAACACAGGGCTGTGCAACATTGAACATAAGCAGTGTTGCCATATCAATGCTACATCTAAGACAACATTACCTTAAATTTATTAATAAATTTTCGTGGAAATATTTTCTATTTTTGTAGTTGTCTGAGCAATAAAATTTAAAACTCAATAAAAGGTATAATAACATTACTCATGCGATTGCCTTACTTGGCTAATGTCTTGATCATCAAAATTTACACTTGTATAAGATATGACACTACAGTGCTTATTGTGAAATATACAATTGTATAGGATACTAAAATTCGATATTTTAGTAAGGAAACTCAAAAGCAACTTAAAAAACTAATATAGCATTTTTGATTTATTTTTTTAGGATAAGCTCAATGTTGAAAACCAAAATCTATGAGCGCCTTTTGTTTGTGAATTATTAGCAAAAGAACAAATTTTTAACATTTCTAAAAATATCAGTATTTTGATTATTTATGAAGTTAGAAAAAGCCATTTCCACCTTCTTAAGACACTTTTTTAAGATAAATAAAATGGCATTTACAGATTTTATGCATCATTGTTTATTTGTGAATTATAACAAATTTTTTTTTTTAATATAAATCACAATTAGCTGTAATATATTTTAATAGAACTATTTTTACTTATTTCAATGATATACAAGGGTTGCCCTCTTAATGTTGAGCCTTATAGGGTAAAACACATTTTTAGTATATAACAAAAATGTATTATAACTTCTCAAAATATTCCCCATTAAAGTCAATACACGTTTGCATATGTAAGAACCAGTTTTTGAAACATTTTTTTCTGCATCTCTGAAGGTATGTTATTTACCTCATTTTTAAAAGCAGTCACAGTTTCATTGGCCAAAGTAAAACACATTCCTTGCAACTTATCTTTGATTAACGAGATTGTTTGTACTACAGCTAATAATGTAAGTTGTTTGATTATTTTTGATAAATAAATAGAAATAAATAGCAGAGACCTAAGAAATACGCAAAGTTTTGAATTGGAACAATTATAAACTGTCTTTTATGAATAACAGTTCAACTTGCAACAAGCAACTGTTTGCAATTAGGTAATTTTGCCCCAATAGAGTAAAGGAACAGGGCCTATTTAAGTATTTGGAATTAGTTGCAATAAAATTGGAAATTGCTAAAATTCAATGTAAACAATTAAAAAAGAAGTAATTGAGAAGCATTCTCATGAACTTAAGAACTTAACTTCACATAATGGGCATCATGTTTGTTGCTTTTCAGCTAACATTCCTGGGTAGCTTTGTTAATGCCAACACATTTGAGACATTTTCATAATTTAAGGTTATGTTGTTTTGTTGTTAATCTGTAAGGTGTGTTTAGGCAGTTATTAAAAACCTGTTGAAGATCAATAAAAACTATTTACTACTTAAACACATCATATGGACAACAACAACATAATCACACATTGCCATCTAAAAGCTCCGATGGTTTCAATCAAATCAAAATGACCATAAATGTTTATGCTAAGCACGATTAATATCAGACGAAAAATGCAAATTTCCTAATTTCCTTCGTTCATTATTTTTGTTGTGATTTGGAATATCAAAGGTTTGACCATCTGCAATTAAGAAATCTAGTTGTAGATCTTCTTCAGCAGGTTGAAATTCGATGTCTTCGTGGCATTACATACATTATGTAAACTGTAGTAGCCACTATTATAGTTAAGGTTGTTTGTAATTTAGGTGCCTTTCATAAGTAAAGGCAGGATATTGTCTTTTCCAAACACGAAAATGCCTTTCAATTGTATTTTTTATTTGAATATATGCCTCATTATATAATCGTTAAACCTCAACCATTTAAACTAGTAGAAATGTCATTATTAACACTTTGCAAATATGCAAATGTCTGCAAATGATTAAAATATTATTTATGCATATTTTGGAACTGATAATTGGAACAGTCACTTATCCAAGCTATTGGACATGCAAAATACTACGTAACTCCAAAGATTTTCTCTGATAACTCGCTTCAACGCATTTTTTAATAAGCTTTAAAAAATATATAGCCATTTGCAAGAAAATTGCAAAAAATTTAAAAATCACAAGAATAAAGTATCACTTCCGGTCATTCAATTTTAACTAAATTCTTGCTATCTTATATGTGGAAGAAGGAAAACAAATATAATTTTTCATTTTTATATGATGTTTAGTTTTTGAGATATTATGTTGTTCACAATTAATACTTTAAGTACTTCAGTTACTCAATTTTCAAAATTTTGTTAGAGAAATTGCTTGGTTCCTACAAAACAGAATTAAGTAGTTAAGAAATATACTAAGTTTAAAAAAAATAGTTTGACTCAATTTCAAGAAAATCATGAAAAACTAAAAATTTGGAAAATATCTTAAAATAATAAAATAAAAATAAAGTGGTACTTCCGGTTATTTGATTTTAACTAAATTCTTGATTTTGCACATACAAGTGGTTATGATCTATAATATAAATTTTCATTAAGTAGGCCTTTAGTTTCATAGTTTTTTTATTCTGAATTAAAGATAAATGTACTTCTGGTTATTCGATTTACACAAAAGATTTTCGAGAAACTGCCTGAATTATATAAAAGGGCATTAAATATCTAAGAAATATAGTAAATTTTAAAAAACTTGTTAGAGCCAATTTTAAGAAAATCTCGAAAAACCAAAAAATGACAAGAGTAAAGTGGCACTTCCGGACCTGATTCTAGTAAAATTGTTGGGACCACATGTCCGGATGGATATAAACTTATATATAAAATTTTGTTTATTTATGACTTCGTTTTTGGGATATTATGTTCATAGACCAATTTCCAAAAACATGATTTCTGACTCGGGAGACCCAAAAACCTTTATTTCCATTAAAATTTTAGCATCAAAAATTTTAGACAAAAACTATATTTCATATAGTGTAATTATGAAGATAAATTTATCGTTTGTACCTCGAGCAGTAATTAGAAATTAAAATTATAAAAATGTTATACAAAAATTAAATCGCTCAATAATGCTGAGTCTTGTTGAAACACACCAAATAGTAATGTAGCCCAGATGGACATTTGAGCCAATAAGTTACAACTTTTACTGTTTTATTTTTGGCATATTATTTTTATCATGATTCATAACATTATTTATATAGTATCCTTGGCACCATTTCCTTGTTCTTGTAATAGGACCTTCTTTGCGCTTTAGTTTGTGTTTTAAGTGCCTCGGTCTTGATGTTGAAGCTGTTGCTTCATTTTTTACATTGCAAAGATATTCAACAAGTGTTTTTCTGAATTGAACCACAGATATATATTTTTTAATTACTGATGCTATCATTGCATTTATAAGTGCAGTGTTCAGAAGTAATTCAATGGCCGATTTCTTGTACCATTTTATAGCGCTCCTTAACAGTGACGAATAAGCAGTCAATTGATCTGATAAGTCAATAGCATCTTTTAATTCATTATAATCGATGACTGTTTTTGGTTTACATTTTTCTTGACATCCCTTGTTCATTGTTTTCACAAATGTGCTTGAATGTTTTGTAGATAGTAGTAGTACTTTGCACTTGTCTTTCCATTTCATGACAATTATGTCTTTTTCATCTTCCTGAGATTTGTATTCTCCTGTCTTCAGTTTGGCATTTATGACCTCTTTTGGTAAGTTCTTCCTGGTTTTTAAAAAAGTTCTTACCAAGTGTATATCTTTTTCCAGTATTTTTCTGCTAAACCAACACTAGTGAAAAAATCTGGTGTGAGACAACACATGAATTTCTTTTATGTACATAGATATACAAATATGCAGATGTTTACAAATAATTAAATTATTATTTACGTATATTTTGAGAACGATAATTGTAACGGTTACCCTTCGAAGTTACTGGACACCTAAACCCTGCTTAACTCCAGAAATTTTCTCTAATAACTCGCTTCAATGCATTTTTACAGGAAAATCTCTAAGTTCACGTAAAAGGATATGGAAGACACAAGAACTGTAGCAAGTTTCAAAAAAATTGTTAAAAACGTTTTCGAGAAAACCGCAAAAAACTTAAAAGTCGCAAGAATAAAATGGCACTTCCTGTCATTCAATTTTAACTAAATTCTTGCCGTTTCATGGTAAGATATAAAGCATAATTATAATTTTTGATTTTCATATAATGATTACTTTTTGAGAAACATTGTTCACAACTAATACTCCAAGTACTTGATTTTCAAAAATTTATTAGAGAAACTCCTTGCTTAATATAGAACTAAATTAAGTAGCTAAGAAATATACTAAGTTTAAAAACAATCGTTAGAGTCGATTTCAAGAAAACTGTGAAAATGAAGAATTTGGAAATTATGTAAGAATGACAGAAATATAGTAGTACTTCCGGTTATTCGATTTTAACCAAATTTTTGATTTTGCAAAAAAAGGCGGTTGTCACACCAAATATAAATTTTTATTTAGTTAGGGCTTTTGGTTTCATAGTTATTGTATTCAGAGTTAACGGTGGAAGTACTTCTGGTTACTTCATTCACAAAAACTTTCCATGCTTAAAAAATACAATAAATTAAAAAAAATCGTTTTAGCCAATTTTAAGAAAATGTCGAATAACGAAAAATTCGGAAAATATCTAAAAATGACAGAAATAAGATAGTACTTCTGGTTAATCGATTTCAACTAAATTCTTGATTTAGCACACCAAGATGATTGTGATCTTAAATACAAATTTTTATTTAGCTAGGGTTTTTAGTTTCATAGTTAATGTAATCAGACTTAATGGTGAAGGTACTTCCGGTTACTTGACTTACGAAAGTTTTTATGAAAAACCATATAGATATATGAAAGTGCATTAAATTTCTAAGAAATATAGTAAATTTTAAAAAAATCGTTCGAGCTGATTTCGAAAAAATCTCAAAAAACCAAAAAATGCAAGAGTAAAGTGGCACTTCTGGTTTTCCAATTTTAGTGAAATTATTGCGGTTGCATGCGACGATAGATAGAAACTCAAATATAAAATTTTGTTATTCTAAGACTTTTGGTTTTTGAGCTATCGTGTTCACAGACACATACACAGACCAATTTCCAAAAACATGATTTTCGTACTCAGCAGACCCAAAAATGTGTATTTCCACTAAAATTTGGACATCAAAAATTTTGGTCGAAATCAATACTTTTTCTTTTACCTATATTTCATATAAATAAGAGAAAATAAAAATTTTTCAGTGTACAAAGTATGTCCTTTATTGAAAAGAGGTTGACACAATTTTAAAGCAATATTTGTTGGTGTTGTGTTGCTGGTGCCAAAGTGTTTTCCAGCTTATATTTCTAACTTATACGGTAACCCAGATTGGTACACAATTTAAAAATTTTGAGTCGTATTTGTGTCTTATTGTACTGCGGAAATATAATTCTTCCATAAAATGCAATTATATTTTCATCAATACAGATAAACTCATTTGAAGTATAATAGTATTCACAGTTCAAGTTTAGAATATTCAGTATGTTTCGTATATTATTCAGGGAAACATTTTTATCAGCCACTTCATTATTTACAAAGTGAAGCATTTATGCAACATTTTAAATCTGATATGACTTATTACATTTTTAACAAATTCTTGACCAAACATAGAGGTTGTTGACCAATAATCACTTAGTTTTGGTAATTTTACTGGCCCAAGCATAAACTCAAACCAAAAATTGATTTCACTCATCTTTATTAGTCTGTTTCCAGTCATATAATCATGATTGTTTTTTCAATTAATTTTTTGGCTTATAAATTCTTTTTAAAAGCTATATTTTCAAAAGTTTTGTTTGACACAATGTATAAAATTCTCCAGGATGTGAAATATGCATTGAGTATCTTGAAACCTGGTATTTCTATATATGGAATTATATTTTGTTAATGGTTCATTGGGTTTAACCACTTTAGAGATGTTGGATTGTTTGATGTAGATGGCAGATTAATGTTATCTTCACTGTCTGTATCTGATAAAATTCATTTGTTTCTTGTTTCAACAAATCATCGCTGTCTGAGTAGGACATTTGTTGTGTAAAATACTTTGATTCTAGTTCATTTAATAGTTTTATACTACTTTCACTAATTTCCAAATCTTCAAAATCCATTTTTAATTATTTTGAATATAACTGCTGATGCTTTCAGTACTAGTGATCCTCAACAACTAACAGCTGAAAGTAACAGATAGCACAGTCACTCACATTTGCTAGAGCGAGACACCTGACTGGCATGCTGCAGTGAAAATAATCTAATTATGCCATGACAGTCACCTGTAACCAGCACATAAAGAAAGCTATTTATATTTAAAATTACCATACAAAAATATCAATATTCATTATATTTCCACCAACTCTAACAAACAAAACCAATAATCAAATATTTATTTTCTAACCATATTCTATGAACTTTGTTGACAGTTAACATATTAAGATGTAATATGTCCAAAAATTAAACTAATAAAACTTACTTGTATTCTTAATTAGTCTGAGATATAATGCGTGACTATAAAATAAATTGAAACTCTCTGTATATTTTAACTATGACAATTCGCCTGTTTCAATCATTTGAAGGCATCCAGCAGGTGCTTCATCTTCAACACATTCCTATCGGGGCAGTACACCGGTGGCTCACAGCAATAATATCCTATGGACACAACTGCTTACCGGTGGCTCGCTATGGATAATGTTTATTTGGTAGGATAATACACTAGAGCCTTTGACATACTACTTGTGTAAATTGCAGCCCAGAAAGAAAATTTTTCATTGTTTTAGCATTTTACAAGGTAAATGAACAGTTACAAGCACAATTTGAAAATAAAAGTTATATTTTAAAAATTTACTAAATTTTATAGTATTTCCCATCAAAATGCAATTATATTTAATCATAAACGAAACTTTATTTATTACAAAAGATCGAACATAAAATAATTACACATTCTACATTTTAGATATCTTATGGAATCCTGTTTGTTGGCTTGTGCGCAATACCAAGCAAACATCACTCATATCTGTTCACTGGATATCGTCACTTATAGGATGTAATATGCTACAATCCTCCCTGCTTTACAAGTTTACAAGTTTAACCTTTCAGACGGCTTGATCACTCTTTTAGGCCGCTGATTTGCATCAGATTCGACACTTGTAACTTCACTATTATTAATGCCTTCCTTGCGAAGTACGTTGCTCATAGACGAGTTGATTTATAGCACTTTATAGCACTACACTTTTGCTGTTACTATCATCTAAAGTTTCCTAATTACTACTGTTTACAAGCTCAGACTGTTCAGTAATAGATGGTATTGAGACCATACCAGAATCTGTACTCAAACTTGCATCATAATTAGAATGAATCGTTTTACGCAATTGCTCTATATGCCTTTTCCATACCTGACCATTCTCTAACACCCTGCACAAATAAGTCCTATTATCTAATACTTCATCAATCTGACCTCTTAACCAAGTTTTTTTGTTTGGGTTACGATAATCGCACACTAATACATACTCCCCTTCCTCAAAGTGCAAATCCTTCTTCCCTACAAAATTTCTGATTTGTAACTCCCTAGCATTTTCCCTAACTGTAGGCTTTACGAAACTTAAACGAGTTTTAACTTCTCTACCCAACATTAACTTAATAGGTGTTTCCCCTGTACTTGAATGAATTGTTGTTCGATAACTAAACAAATATCTACTTATAGTGTTTCTGTTGTACAATTGCTATTGATTTTGTTTTTCAATGATATAGCAAGATAACGTTTAAAATTTTTTACGGAATTCTCAGCCGCTCCATTTGTGGCTGGATGAAATGGTGGAGATATTACATGTTTAATGCCATTAAGGATGCAAAAAATTTTAAATTCCCATGAAGTAAACTGAGTACCATTGTCAGTACATATTGAATTAGGTAAACTAAACCTAGCTAAAACTTCACGTAACTTTTCAACCGTTGCTTTAGAATCTATTGAAGACATTCGATAAATTTCCACCCATTTACTATATGCATCTATGATTAGCAAGTACATTTTGTTGTCGAATGGACCTAAATAATCTACATGCAGTCTGTCAAATGGATGTAAACCATGACTCCAAGGAATTAAATTTACCTTTGACGGTTCTTCCTGAAATGAATTACACAAGGAACAACTTTTAACAAAATTTTCTATATCAGTGTCTAATCCTGCCCACCAAAAATATGCTCTAGCTTGAGTTTTCATTTTTACTATACCTAAATGCGTAGTATGTAATTCTTGTAATAACCTTGATTATAACGTTTGAGGAATAATGACTCTATACCCCCACATTAAAATACCTTGGTCAATATTTAATTCATCTTTCCTATTTATATAAGATTTAAGCTCTAGTTGACACTCTTTTGTTAAAGGAAATTTACCATTACGAACATAATTCATAACCTTACCAATGATAGGATCTTTACGCGACTCCACTCTGATGATTTTAGTGTCTATTGGTACAAATTTTTCCATAAAATTAAAGTAATCAAAATCTTCAACATTATGATCTGTTGATGTGACATTTGACTCTGAAAGTAACCTTGACAACCTATCTGCTCCCATGTTTAATGATCCTTTGACATATTCCATCTCATAATCAAAATTTGGTAAGAATAATGCCCATCTTTGTAGATGACCTGTTGCCATTTGAGGTATTCCTTTATTTTTTACCAAATATTGCTAACAAAGGTTTGTGATCACTAGCTAAAATGAACGTTCTTCCCATTAAATACTGATAGAATTTACAAACTCTGAAATATATAGCTAAGGCTTCTTTATGTATAGTACTATAATTCAATTCTGACGCTGTTAATACTCTTGAAGCAAATGTAATTGGTTTTTTTATACTTCCGGGATATACGTGAACTAACACTGCAGCTAATGGATAATTTGATGCATCACATGACAATTTAACTGGTAATTGAGGCTTAAAATGAACTAAAACTTGACTTGAAGAAATTGCCTTTTTGGCGGTCATAAATGAAACCTCCAACTTTTAGACCAAACAAATTTATTTAACAGATTATATAAGGGTCTCAAAATGTCAGATAACTTATGCATAAATTTACCATAGTAAGTTAGTAACCCCAAAAATGCTCGTTCTTGTGTTTGGTTATTTGGTCTCAACATGCCTAAAACTGCTTTTATTTTGTCTTCATCTTTATGCAGCTCTTCTTTATTTATAATATAGCCTAAATACTTAACCTGTACTTGATAAAATTTACATTTAATTAAATTTAATTTGAATCCTGCATTCTGTAATTTAGTGAGAACTTCCTTAAAATTTTGTAAGTGTTCTTACTTTGATGATCCCGTAATTATAACATCATCCAGAAAACTTACAGTACCCTTTGAACCAATCAAAGTTTTCTCTATGATTTTTTGAAAAACGGTGGAAGCTGGTTTTGTTCCAAACGGTAAGCGCGATATTGCATACACTCCTTTATGAGTAGACCATGCTAATAATTTTTGCGTTGCCTCTCCTAACTGAATTTGATTATATGCTTTAGTAAAATCTAAATGTGTATAAGATTGTCCCCCTTGTAAGGCTGCAAATAGCTCTTCTATCCTCTAAATGTTTATTTAATGTGGATTTATAATCCTTTTTTAAAATAGGTACTAACGGAGTGCCCCACTCACTTGTATTAATTTTGTGCAATATTCCTATTTTTTCTAAATTATCTAATTCCTCCTCAACTTTATTTTTAAATGCAAAAGGCACTAACCGGGGTTTACAAAAAACTGGCGCAGCTTCTGCTTTTAATCTCAATTCCATCTTTTCATATTTATATTTGCCTAAACTATCATCAAATAAATCTTTAAAATTATTTAAAAGTACATTCAATTTTCTATCTTGAGTTTTTATACAAGCTTCTTTAACATAGTTTATTTCTTTATTAAATTCACTTGATTTAATGACTAACTTATCAATTAAATCTCTATCTAATAAGGGTTTACAACCCTCTTTCTCTATAATTAATCTAGCATTAACTATCCTGTTATTGTATGCTAACTGTACTCTTATTTCCCCTTCAGGAATTATTATACTATTATTATAACTTTTTTATCTAACATTTGTTTCAAACAACTTACAATGAGAAATTTTTTTTGTGTAAGTAACATAAGGAATTGTGGAAACTCCTGCACCTGTATCTAATTCCATCACAATAAGTACACCATCAACAGTGACCAGATAATCTATTGTATTATTAACAAATGAATTTTTATTACTATGTAACACTGTATTCTGTGAATAAAATAATGGAATTTTTGCAGCTTCCAAATTATCCGATTCTGAATAATCAACTGCTAAATGATTTGTTTTAAAATTTTTACCTTTGCAGACTGCTGCTAAATGCTCTACTTTTTTACATAATTTACATGTATACAATTTATACTTCCATTTAGCAAAATTATAATTTGCCTTACCATATGCAAAACATTATATATTATGATTATCAATTGCGTGACCTTTTTTGTTTCCTTGACTCTTGTTGCCATCAGGTGTTTGCTTCCTAATAAATGTTTTCTTTGCTTGATTCTATTGCTTCCACATACGATTCCCTTTTCTTAAATAATTAATTTTTACCGCTTTCTGACTTAAAGCTACTAAGAAGGAAAGATCCTTAATGCTATTTCCAAAAGTTCTGCAAGCGTTTTAGTTTCATCTTCTTCACATACACGATCTTGAATTGGACCTTGTATCATGCCACATACAAACTTATCCTTTAAAATTAAATCTAAACTCTTCTAAACTAGCATGTACTAGCTAAATTTTGTATTCTAGCAAACCAGTTGTTGATTGTTTCATTGGCACATTGCCCACAATTATAAAATTTCATTCTCTCTTTAAAAATTGACTTACATTTTGTAAAATCCCTGACGAGAAGTTCACATAGCTGCTCATAGGTTTTAGTTCTAGGTAGCTCCGAGCCACATAGATCCCTTAAAATTTTATAAGTAGTATTACCTATTACTGTTAGAAGTATTGAAACCTTTTTTGCTTCAATAATTGAATTGGCTTCAACATATTCATCAAATCTTTCTTTATAGAGAACCCAGTCGTCTATTGGAGAAAATTCCGGCAAATGGCTGAACACACCAGAAACTATGTCTTTAGCCATCATTAATAAAATTTATTTTATTTCATATAAAACTATTTCCATATACTATGTAATAATACCAATTTTTTTTGTTGCCAATTTGTAATGTATTGCCCGTCAAAATGCAATTATATTTAATCATAAACTAAACTATATTTATTATAAAAAATCAAACAAAATAATTACACATTCTACATTTTAGATATCTGATGGAATCCTGCTACAACACTATTGAGATTTTTTGTTAGAACGGATATTGTTAAAACATGGTAAACTCACTCAAAACTGACTAATTCTTATAATTTTCACAAAATGTTAACCTCTTTGTCTTTTGTCTGCTTTTTTAGTGCTTTCCTTCACAGATACTTTTTTGTAGTATTCTTTGTATTCTTTACAGTATTTTCCATTTTATCTCACCGAACCCTCCATTTTACAAGAAATTGGCATAATCCCGTTTTATATACTATCGTAATTATTATCATAGGGTGGGATGACTCACCGGTGTTTCGCCATCCAATTTTAAAAAATTTAATGAAATAATTATATTTTAACAGGTTCACTACCGTAGCAGTCAAATAAGCTAATTATATGGCTATCCCCACGTGCCATAGTGGTCATATATGCCGCTGTGTTGTTGGTCAATAAATCTAATTTAAACACAATTCTGACTGCCGTTTTCATTTAAAATGCACGTGAAATGTGTCTGTTTGGTATATACGGCTATGAGTTTCTGTATTATATTGATTTTACGTCTTCATTTCTAGAAATCAGGCAAATCATAATAAATCAAAATGTATTCAAAATAACTTACATAACATGTAATATAGTCATAATTACTGAAAGGAAGACTTTAAATTGTGCACATTTATTCATATAAAATGTTATTGGTAAATAAAATCATGTGAAACATTAAATTTTTAAATGTTTCGTGTTAAAGCAGGGAAAGTAAAAATGAGGATGATTCTCGCAGTCCATGCAATATGTGGTAACTTTTTTTACTTTGGTTTTGGTTATTTCCCCTCTAACTTTCTTCTTGTAGCAACCTCTACAGTATTTCCTTACACTAGCAGCCACTCCTTTTTTTCAGTAATGTATAATTTTTTACACTTTTCCTTGTAATTAGTTGTTGTGGGCCACCTTGATGTTGGTTAGCTTCTAAACTCCCTTTTAGTAATCTACCAACAACCAATTCACGAAACTTATTTATTGTAATGTTTGTATTAGAGAGTTCTTTGAAAATAATATAAGCGTTTACAATAGTTGTGCTCAGTAGGAGTTCTATTGCGATCTTACGATATCACTTCAATGAACTATGCAGAGCAGAATTATAACTGGACATGTGGTCCGACAAATCAATTGAAGATTTGCCAGTATTATAATCTATTATGGCATCTGATTTACTTATAGGTCCTGTGAATCTTTCAATAATTTTCGAACTGTCGGTATGCTTAGTTGACAAAACAAGAACTTCACGCTTATCATGCCACTTTATGACACAAATACCTCTGTCATTTTCTTTAGCAAAAATTTTGCCTTTGTTTAGTTTTTTACCTACGACATCTTTAGGATTTCCTCTACGGTTTGCCCTCAAAGTTCCTAGCAAATGCATACAGTTGTCTAACAGGCGGTTAGCCAATTCAAGGCTGGTTTAAAAATTATCTGTAATAATAGTGCAACCAGCATTCAAAAGGTTTCTAGAAAGATTCATCACAACATTTGTAGGAATTGAGGCCCCTTATCCTTCTCTTTTTCAGCATATATCTGGAAATTCCAAGTGTAATCTTTACTACAACACAGTCTGAACACTTTCACACCGTATTTGTGGGTTTTCTGGGGCATGTATTGTTTTATTACCAGTCTACTTTGAAATGGGATTACACTCTCATCAATACAAAATACTTCTCTCGTAGTATAAATGTCTTGATATTTTTTGATAAGCAACTCCGCCAATGACTTAATTTTGTGAAGTCTGTCTCCTTCTTCACAATCTTCGTTATTAGAAAAATGCCAACAGTATGAAGCAATTTCGGCTCATGGCACTAGGTGCAATATCATGATGAAATAAAGGTTCTCCGCTCCAATAATGTGATAATTAAGGCATTCAAACTAGGCCTATGTACCTAAGAAGGTTAATAAATTTCAACATTTCTCCTCTGTTCATTGGTTGCCAATCATGTAACCTCCATTTTTAAAAGGTATATATTGAAATCAGTTGTTGCGTTGCATATAGATTTGTTTGATCGATCATCATATCGATAATTTCAAGATCAAGAAATTAATAAAAACAGCTAGTGGGCGATACTTCATCTCAAGAGATAGCTGCTACATAAATTGGATTGAGACCGAAATTTTCAGTAAAATCAAATCGTTGGTAGTTTATTCATTTCTACCTTGATCAACTTAAACTTCTACTGGGTCTTCTAACAAAACATCTTCAATGTTACGATTGATTTCTAATCATTATAAGACATATGATCTTCATGAACTGAGATACTGATTATAGCTACATGATGAAACATTTAAAATTTCACCACCTAGAATACCAGTTTCATTTTTTTGCTGTTTCTTGTTGATACCTTCGTCTGATGTAAACGAAACATCAACATCTTCTTAACTTGATGTAAGTCTATCAGAATCTAATGTATCAGAGCCATTGTCTTCGTCCGAATTGTCTAAAATAAATAAATCTAACCTAAATTCTAAGCACCGATAATGAATAACATATGAACTTAGGGTTTGTTGCATTTGTACTTTTGCTAAGTGTAGTAAATGTAAAGTATGCTGATTTGGAAACATTTTCAATAACTAATCCACCAAACAATGTATGAAAATCCTAATAATGCAGAATACAACACGTGCACCACAAACAGTTAGACACAACTGCAATGCGTGGTCTTACCACCTCATCTGTACTGCACATCGATGACAACTAAACCTGACTGCTCGGCGCCAATGGCCATTACTGACTGTCAGCGTCAAAGTGGTCATATCGGCCGATTTTGGTTTTTGTACTGTAACTTTTTAATTTTTTCGTGAAAAATATTTTGTTTGTGTATGAGTATATTTTAATGTATCCTTATTACAATATTTACTTTGGTGCTAGGGAAAAAATTACAAAAATTACCTTGGCAGTGAACCTGTTAATTGGATATTAGTCAATACAGAGTGTATTTATGTGAATTTTATAACAATTATGTCATCGGTAATTAGAGAATATGCTGCGTAATTAGTAATGATTCAGTCAGGAAGTACCTGATATATGCATCTGGCAGGGATGTGTTACGACAAATTTCGTTGGTGAAATTTTGCATATCATCGTTTACATGAAGCATGACTTACATTGTTGTCTCCACATGCAGCACGAATCATTTCAGTGGCTTGAGCAACATTTTTCTTCACAAGAAATGCGAAGTGAAAGGAAATCAAATATACTCCTTTGTTATTGCTAAACCTCATGGCATTTTAGAAGTCCAAATGTCGATGCTTTAAAACTGCAAAAGGGCAGGAAGATAAATACAATTTAAAATATTGTTTCTGTTGTTTAAAAGCTAAAGCTCTCTTATACTTTTGTTCGTCACATAATGCAAATTTTTAATAAATTTATATCTTTCATTGTATGAACACTTTATTCCACCCCTGTAAATTATAGATACATACTATTAAAGAAATTTAATTTTTATTAAAATTAAAAATAAATCAAATTTAGTTTTGTCAAAATTTTTATTAAGTCAAAAGTTATTTGCACTCACATTATAAGAAAATGAAAAACATATTTAATAAAATTAAATACAAACAAAATTTGTAAATAGTATAAATTGGCATGTATAAATCTAAATGTTAATGTAAGCTTTAAATAAAAGTACTAACATGCACATATTAAAAACTAATTATTTGTATACTTGCTTTTTTAATTTTTGTTTTTATTTTTCCAGGTTGCACCTTTTATAATTATATTGTGCTTTTATTGTTTATTTCATCCATTCTTTCACATTACTTGTTTACTGGTGCTTTTGTTTTGCTGTTATAATTTTTCTTATTCTGTGTAATTAATAATAATGCTTTATTGTAAATCTGTATAAGTATATTAGTAACACTTAATTATTTGTAATTATTTAGTGTTTTATATATACTATTTTAAGAAGACAACCTAACAGTATTTAATATTTAATATGTTTTGTATATATTAATAATTAATAAACAACACCTTAAGTATTGCTTCCATTGCCATTTATATTAGTTGTGTTTTAACATTAGAGAAATATGAACTAGAAAGAACATAAATCAAATTAATGTACATTTGCTTATTGTATGATTGTTAATAATAACACGTTGACGATGGCTTAAGCTTTAAAAATGGGGTTTTTCAAATAGTACATTTAAATCTTTTCCTTTATTTGTTTTGTGTATTTTACTTTAAAGATATGTCACATTGTTTAGGAGATCATTTTTTATTTTCTGGACAGCATGACCGTTTGTATTTCTCAACTTGTTTATTTGTGCATCACTTCCTTGCAATTGTATTTTTATCATCATTTGTGCTCGTGAAGTCATAGGTATGGAAAGGTGCAAAAGTGAATGGATGAAGATAACACCAACCCCTTCAGTAACACATTAGTATGCACCTAACTTTGAAATAGATGCATCATATTAAGATATTTCTTCTAAAGGCCAAAAAATTGATGTTGCCGTAGATGTACATCAAGCTGACTGTTCAAATCACTTGGGTGATGACGTAAGTTTTTCAATAAGTAAATGATTATATTTACAATTAAATTTTATTTCTACTGTATTTATCTTTATTTAGAAGTTTAAATATAGTAAATTAGACACAACTATAGAAAGAATCTAAAAAAATCCTATGTCAAAAAAGATGCACAGACACATAATAAAATCTGGTGAATCTGAAACAAAAAGGTTTCTTCAGAAAATAATTTTAATGTGATAGTAGAAGTGTGCACACCAGTTTAAATAGTTGCTGTTTTATAACAAACCATTCTATTATGCCATCGTCACAATATATTAGAGTGAATCATAACATTTATAACATGCCGTCATCAACATGAAGTAATATTAATAATTAAGTACTTTCTTAGAATGTAATGAGTTCAGTTATGTAATTATTGGTGTATTTTACATTTTACTGAAAGAAAATCAAATCTTTAATTTATATACAGGGGTGGACAAAGGTGTGGAACATAGGAGATATCTTTACCACCACTGAAGTGATTTAGCTGAAATTTTGTACACAAAGGTTTTAATATATGGCAAATCCATTGGTGCTAATACCTATTAACTTCCAATTTAACTGGAAGTGATAGCAACTTTGTTATTGACTACATCAAGTGGTAAATAAATGTTTTTTTTTCTTAATATCTCGGTATTTATTAAAAATAATGGTACCAAATGCTATATCACTGGTCTCTTAATGAATCATTTTATCCAAATTCAAAAATATATAATTTAAAATGACAAAGTTGCTATCATTTCTTGTTAAACCGGAAGTTAAATGAAATTAACATTAGCACCAATGGATTTGCCATATGTTAAAACCTTTGTGTATAAAATTTCATTTAAATCACTTCAGTGGTGGTAAAGATACCTCCTTTGTTTTATACTTTTGGTCACCCCTGCATAATACAGTTTGCTAAATGAATATTTTTTACACTGCTTAAATGCCCTTCTTCAAAATAACTAAAAACTAACAATTCCATTGGAAAAGTATTGTACAGTAAAAATTCTAACTAAAAGCTATTTAAATCTAATGTTAAAAAAAGTATTAGCCCATACAAATTCGTGACAAAATAGTTGAATTGTTTTCATTTTTATTTATGAAATTGTAATTGTCTACTAAATATGTGCTTGAAGGTGATCTAATTTGCCATATGAGTGGCTGGGGCTCCATGGAGTCAGCAGCGAACGCCTGTCCACAAAATATTAAGCCCAAAAGTGATTAAGTTCGCCTTATGAGTAGCCTCATGCATCTCACATGCAGCGACTTCTGTCCCTGCCTACAAAATATTAATTCAATAAGCAATTAAAAGTATTTTGTGTTGTATATTTTATATATTTTCAAGATAAAAATGGCACAGGACAAACCAATTTCAAATTATTTGAGAAAAATCTGCAGAATGCAAAGAAATGGATTATGTAGTTATAAAATTGCGGAAAATATATTTTATATAAGAACTCTGGTAGCGCCATGAGTAACCCAAAAACTGAAAGACCTTATACTATCACCCCTGCCAATAGGAAAATTTTACACCAAATTATAACCAATGAAATAGTTGTTGATTGGACAAAGGGGATTGATAAAAACTTTTCCAGGCAACTGAAAGAATTGGGCTTTGGGTTTTATAAAGTAAAATTATCTTTATTAGTTGTGATCTCTATTTTTAATTGTAAATGTTGTAAATTAAAAAAAGCACCTGTCACCAACAAATAAAAAAAGAAACTGGTAATATAGGTTAGCTAAAAGATCATATTAAAATAGTCTATTTGGAAGTGGCATTTTGTGATTTGGAGTGGCAAATCTAAGTTTATTCTTGAAATTGGGAATATACAAATCAGGAAATAGAATGAGGTGTTTCATTCAAAAAATATAAAGTAATAATTTCACAGTGCATGTCAGCAAGAAGCAATGGTGTTTTTAAAATTTGTCAGTAATGCTGTAAATACTGCCAATTAAAATATTCTTTTGAAATGTAAGATACTGTCTATTGAGATATTCAAATATAATAGTGGTTATATTTTTCAACAAGACAATTCTGCACATTGTACAGGATTATTCATTATATTTTGACCACCAATTTATTTATTTTATTGTTGGAGATATGACAAACAATTTGACATAAAAGTTGTAGGGTTGTATCTCCCTTTTCTCAAAATGCAGCAAAGAACACATTTGCATGTGTAAATCACACAATATGAAATATACTTATATTTTTTTAAATAGAACACCCTGTATATCATTTCATTTTTGGATAGCCGTTTTTTTTCCTGATTAGCATTATATAAGTCTATCTTCAGTACTTTTTGACATATTTAACTTTAAAAACACAAAACACCTTTCTACCAGCGAAGTAGTTTGCTATGCTTAAACAAATCCCTAAACTGAAAATAGCAATGTAGGCTATGAACAAATTGGTTATTATTGTTTTTAATCTTGTGTTAATAATAAATATTAAATTATAATTGAATTATACCTTTTTGAAAATTATATTTAATCAATAATAATCAAATTTAACATAAAATCTTACATAAATATAGAAATAAAGAAAAAAAATATTGATTTTTCAGTTTCATTAAATAATTGACAACAATAAACTAATTTGCAGCTCTAAATATGTATATAGAAACTATCTCTAGTCTTGAAAACCAGAACCAAAACAATATTAGCAACACTGACATAACTCTATACGTGACACTATCGTTTTACCATAATTATGTTGCTAGTATTTCTGAAAAATTATCAAAATTAGTAAAAAGTTTAATATTAAAACCTTTTTAGTTCTTAAAATTCTTTACGTATAAGCCCTTTAATGCAAATGAAAATATTAATTGTTGTATTTATAAAATTCCTTGTAATTGTGGTAAAGTCTATATTAGAGAAACTGGAAGATTATTTGGAAAAAAAAGAGTTAACGAACATAAAAGATACATTGAGTATGGTTAATTTGAAAAATTTAAAATTGCTGAACTTTGGTTTGAAACTTTGGAAAGATGATAAAATTATTTCCAGAGGGTTTAACATTTAAAAAAAAAAAACTTATGGAAACAGCTTATGTAAAATGCAATAATGAAAATTGCATTTCGAAGAATCCTGTTGATTTAAATAGAATTTAGCTTCCTTTAATTACAAAAGGATTTATTTTTAAAATTTTTTATTCCTTTATTCTGTTTGATGTTTTTGTTTTATTGTCAGTTGTATTGCCAAATTGATTTAATTACTGTAATTGTGCTTGATGACTAAGTTAGATATTTTTTCCATAATGTTGCGTTTGCATTAGTTTTTTGTTTCAGGTTGTTCAGTTCTTGAGTTGATTCAAAACATTTTTGGTTTTATGAAAATTATTCTTTATTTTAGTAATGTTTAACTCCATATTTAGATTTTAGTATATACCATATGGAAAGTGGAGAATTATACATAATGTATAAGAATGACTAAAGTGGAATAATTAATTGCATTTATGGAAACAAGATAGCTAGATGTGGAATCGTTACTTGTTTCATATATGAAAGCATGTTCTCTGTTCTTATTAATGTAACATGTACGGTATCAGGTTACATTATCTTGAGTGTTTAATTGCACGTAACATTTTCTTGAATAAAGATGGATTATTATAGGGTAGAAGAGAAAATACAAATAATTAAATTGTATTGTAGCGGAATTTTACGAGATTTTATTAAATAAATATAAGGAAAATCTCAATTTATTAAAGAGTATTTTATTTACACATTATTAACACATCTGTAATTAATTTATAATATACGTAGTTTTAAATTGTAACAAATAAAAATCTGATGTGAGACAACACACGATTTTCTCTTATGTATATAGATATACAAATATGTAAATGTTTACAAATGATTAAAATATTATTTACGTTTATTTTGGGAACGATAATTCTAACAGTCATCCATCCAAACTACTGGACATGCAAAACCTTGCTAACTCCAGAGATTTTCTCTGATAACTTGCTTCATCGCATTTTTTCAGGAATACCTCTAAGTTCACGTAAATGGATGTCAAAGACATAAGAACTGTATCAAGTTTCAACAAAATGGTTGTAGCCATTTCCGGTCATTCGTTTTGAACTAAATTCTTCTCGTCTTATATATGGAAGATAGAAAACTTAAATATGGTTTTTGATTTTCATATAATGATTTGTTTTTGAGATATGTTGTTCACAACTAATTCTCCAAGTACGTCTTGTTACACGATTTTCAAAAATTTATTAGAGAAACTCCTTGGTTAATATAAAACAAATTGAGTAACTAAGAAATATACTAAATTTAAAAAAAGTCGTTGGAGCTGATTTCAAGAAAGCCATGAAAATGAAGAATTCTGAAAATATCTAAAAATGACAGAAATAAAGTGGTACTTCGATTTATATGATTTTAATCAAATTCTTGACTTTGAACAGAAAACTGATTATGACCTCAAATATAAATTTTCCTTTAGCTAGGACTTTTAGTTTCATAGTTATTTTATTCAGAGTTAACAGTGAAACTACTTCCGGTTACTCAAGTTATGGAAATTTTGTGAGAAACTGCCTAGCTTGAAAGAGCATTAAATATATAAGAAATGTAGGAAATTTTAAAAAAATCGTTGGAGCCCATTTCGAGAAAATCTCAAAAAACCATAAAATGGCAAGACTAAAGTGGACCTTCTGCTTATCTAATTTTAGTGAAATTGTTGCGAGGTTGGATACAAATTCAAATATAAAATTTTGTTTTTCTAGGACTTTTGATTTTCAAGTTATCGTGTTCACAGACACACACACACACACACAGACCAATATCTAAAAACAAGATTTTTCTACTTAGGGGACTCGAAAATGTACATTTTCACTAAAATTTTGACAGAATATTTTGGTCAAAAACAATGCTTTCTCTTTTACCATATAGGATAAGGGAAAGTAAAAATGACCAAAACATAAATGCCAGACCTGCACCTTTGCAGAAACTGCTGACATGTAGTAAGATTAAACTAGATATATTCATTTCTATGAATACCTAATTTCTTTCCATGCTGTATAAATTACTACCTTCCATACCCAAACATTGCTATTTTTGGTTTGGAATTTTTTAAACATGGTGAATTGCTCTTCCAGTGAAAATATATTTGTATTTTTAAAGTCAAATATGTCAAAAAGTATTAGAAATAGACCTAAATATTATTAAGTGTTCAGAATCAGGAAAAAAGGATATTCAAAAATGAAATGATATACAGGGTGTGCTATATAAAATATAAATATCATACAAAATATAAGAATCAGGAAAAAAGGCTATTCAAAAGTGGAATGATTTAAGTATATTTTGTATCAAGTGATTTATACGTGCAAGCCTGTTATTAATTACACTTTTAAAAAATATAGGTACAATCCTATAACTTTTATATGAACCTTTTTTTTTGTATCTCCAATAATAAAACAAATAAAGTAGATGTCAAAATATAATGAATAACACACAAGAATACATATTTTGTTTACTGAGGAAAATATACTACAGTAAAACCTTTCTGACTCAAACCAGCAAAATTCCAGAAAAAAATTTGAGTTAGAGAAAATTCGAGTTATAGGAAGACTTTGAAATTCTGCAATTTAAATTTAATTTTTATTAATTGTTTGTAAGGCATACACGTAATACAGAAAATTAATATTAATATTAATTAAAAAAAAATCTGGTGTGAGACAACACGCAACTTTTTCTTACGCATTTTAAATTTAATTTAAATTTATTGATGTTAGTTACTTTCCTATACACCTAAATTGTAAACTCTAAAATTAATTTAAAAGCATAAATAATTCATCCAT
>JAHWXV010844882.1:0-10156 GCA_024586415.1 Phrixothrix hirtus
ACAATAAGCAAATTGGTAAAGATAGAATAACCCTGAGTATTTGATATTTTAAAGAGTCTAAAAATTAAGCCGGACAACGAAAACAAAAGCACGAAGCTGCATACGGAAAATTTAAGAATAAATAGCGAATCTGTTACAAATAAAATTTAGGTTTGTTAATGGAATAAAATTGTAAACAATTGTTTCCAACGAGATAAGTGAGGGAAAAGTAAATCTTTTCAAAATTCACTGTTAACCTTTTGGACAAATATCAAAATTTAAAACTTTTCGTATTAAAATAATTAAAATAAACATTTTAAAACCAATCGTCGTAAATAAGGAAACTTTAGCGAATGTAATCTTATCAGTGCATTGATATTTAAATAGCACCAAGAATTTAAAAATTAAATAAAAATTTGAAATAAAAATCATATTTCAAAAAGGTCATAGCATATTTATATGGTGCCACCAACGTGGGGCATTCAAGATATAAACAATTAATAATAATTTACAAAAAATAACATAGCATATTTATATAGCACGCCCAAACGTGGGGCTGCAATAACAATTATAAATCATAAAAATTGTTTTTAAAAAATAGATATAGCAATAGTAATAAAATTTAGCATTTTTAAGCAAATACAGAACTTTGAATTTGCACTGCTGCCATTATGTCGCCATGCAACTACTTAAAGGTTAACTGTAACTTTAGGGATTCCACAGTGTCATATGACACTGTTTAAGTTTAAGTGTGAGAGAACATCCTGTAAAGATCAACATGGCAGGGGTCTTTCAATCACTGTCACTACTGAAGAAAATGTCAAATGTTCAAGATTTAATTTTAGCAGACCGAAGAGTCACACTCTCCCGTGCAAAGGTAAAACCTAATAAGTCCCATTATGTCAAAAATGGGATTTTATGTTATCCAAACATATTAAGTATTTCCTTTTAATTTGTGTTGGAGTTTTGTTAATATTTTAAGTTGTAACAATCTTTAGTCCCTGGAATTTTCTAGTAAGTCCTAAAATTTGCTTCTTTATGAAGGCAAAATATAGCAAGTCTTGTTTTCAATGGAAAAAAACAAGCATGTCTGCTTTACAATTTTGTATTCAGGGGTATGTATACATTTTTATAGAGGCAGTACCTGATGAAATGTACTACTAAGTATTTCCATTGGTTTGTAATAGTGAGCGATATGTTTTAAATGTAGTATCCCTTTTTACTAGGTTTTCCATTTTAAATTATACAACAGCACTGCGAAAGTTATGAAGATTGTTACAACTTCAAAGAGGGCGCTTGACAAAGGCGCAAAAAGGGTGTAGATACTAATTTGCCAATACTAAATAACATAAAAACAGTAGTTTTGGAAAGGCTTGAGAAATGCATTTTATAAACAAAGTCATAGCGGTAGTCAGTTTTTATTTTCCGATTTTCTAAAGCTAAGATTTGGTTGATCAATGCCGGAAGTAAGACAGTCATGCAGAGCAATAAATGATACAAAGAATGAAACCATTTTTGTTGCATTAGTACCACGAATGCCAGCTCTGAAAATACTCTTCTGGGAAGATTTACCCACATCAAAGGATTCTGCAGACCTTTGAAATGCTTAATCAAAGTATATAATATTGATTCAAAATATTGTCATAAAAAAATGTATTCCAAAATTACCTAAAATATCATTAAATTGCTAAATATTATAACATTTATATTTAAATGTATATTTAATACAATATTTTTCATCTATCTAGTGCGTTTTTATCTATTATTTACCCTTTCAATTAGATAGCTCACTTTTTGTTCTTCGTATGACTTCAAATTTTGAAAAATATAACAATTACACCTGACCTATTATGTTTCTCCATCGTAAAAATAATTTTTTTTTATCAAAATTATATAGTAAGTCTAATATTATAGGTCTTATCATACATAAAAAAATACAACAAAAATTAAAAACAGCACCACTGAAAACACCATATAATTAATAAAATCTTCTTCATTTGAAATACCAGCCTTATGGCTAATTCTTAAATTAAAATCTACTTTCCTGAACATTGTTAAAAATACCGTTACTAGGTTTTACCTTTGCATGGGAGTACTGCGTTAAATCATGGAGGAAACAGTCTTTTCTTTCCATCTAATTCAAAACATAACAGCTACTGTTTTGGCCATGAGAAAATTATCAGCCTGGTGAGTGCCACAAACGCTTTCAACAGAACACAAGCAGGCAAGAAGACATTTCCAGTGGCTTTTGGAAACTTTCTTCATAGATAATCAGAACTTTTTGGATCGGCACATGAAAATGGATGAAACATGGGCATATCACTATGATCAAGAAACAAAACTGCAGAGTAAGGAGTGGAAACACAAGGGTTCCCCACCTTCTACAAAA
The DNA here is from genome assembly GCA_024586415.1 of Phrixothrix hirtus. Lineage (NCBI taxonomy): Eukaryota > Metazoa > Arthropoda > Insecta > Coleoptera > Phengodidae > Phrixothrix > Phrixothrix hirtus. The sequence continues at coordinate 2,369 of JAHWXV010844882.1, forward strand.
TCCAGAGTTGTTACATCTACTAGCAAAGTTATGGCTTCAGTGATCTAGGATGCTCAAGGAGCATAGCTGATTAACTACCTCCAAAAAGGAACTACTATAACAGGCTCCTACTAATAGCCAAATTGCATGAAGCTATAAAAAACAAAGGGCAGGAAAAGTTGGTGAAAGGAGTGCTCTTTCATCAAGACAATGCCCCAGTGCACAAGTTGCTGGTTGCAATGGCTGCCATTCGTAATGTAGGATTTGAAATTGTGGATCACCTGCCCTATTCTCCAAATTTGGCCCCAAGCGACTACCGGCAGTTCCAAAGACTTAAAGATTGTTGAGGAAAGAAACTTTTGACCAACGAGGAAGTTAGATGTTATAAATGGATGGTTCAGCAAGGTTGGAAAAAACGTCTTTCAAGAGGTGGCATGAAGTTAGAGCACTGATTGAAAAAGCATGTCCAACTTAAGGGGTATTATGCAGTGCAGTGCAGGGGTGGAGGAGCATATGGATCAACCCTCATACATACACATATATAATATACAAAGTGTTAAAAAAGTGTAAAATATTCTAAGGGTGTTTACTATGACCAAAAATAAGTCAAAAAGTCTTAATCAATGTTGATCTGTAAATGGGCCACTTCTCAGATATAGACTATTTTATGTATCTCTAATATTTTCAAATAATTCTTTTTATAATTACATTTTATTTGAAAAGATACATAAGAAATGAATTATTTGTTACAAAGAAATCAAAGTAGGTGCTCAATATGTCCTCCTCCCATTTTACTATATACCAAGCAATGTCATATAACTGCTCAAGATTGTCTATTGGTACTTGACAAACTAGATTCTTCAAATATCTCAAAAGAAAGAAGTCTAAGAATGTTTGGTCAAGAAACCTAGCTAGTCATGTAGTAAGAAGACCACTTTGTTCTACTCATCTGGCATTAAAATTTTGATATCAATGTTGCCTTATGACAACTGAAAAGTATACTGGTTTCCTGTCATGCATAAACCAAATTTGACATCTCTGGTTTAGCAGGATATCTAAGAGTTCACATAGACCATTCATTTATAAATATGTATCAACAATATAACACAGTACAAGACACAATTGACATTTTTAATTCCAAGTTTATGTGTTGATCCCTGAAATTGTATTTTCTCATTATAAACATGTTGCAGTTGAAACTAATAAATACATAATAAATAGACTTAAAGACAAAAACAGCAATGAAAAGGTAGTATTCGATAGGATTGCAGGGAATCTGATTGCCTCAAAGATCCTTCACACCACTGCAAAAGCAGAGCCCATCTTCCTTAATAAAGAAAGAAGTAGAAAAATGATTCATTTCCTTTAACTGCAAATTTTAACACATTTATCAAATAAGTCTACTGTCTTAATCGGGAAGCCCAAATTTATGCTTTACTTTTAGAAAAATTAAGATCTCTAATGTATTGAGGTGTTCCATTTTGATGAGTGTAACATTTTTGTTACGTTTTGTATTACAAAATATAGAAATTTAAAAGAAACAATTCATATTTAATTAGTTTAGTAAATATTTATGCATTTCAATATTATTTTAACATTTTTATCACTCTTCCAAGTTAATACTCTAAGGTTACGGAATGTAGGCGTTGTGTTTTTGATTTTTATTCAAGGTTATTAGAACATAGTTTAATATTTGATTTATCTTCTATTTTAAATTTTAAATTCTACAAAATATATTATCTAATTAGTAATCCTTATTATATATTAATTCTTCATATTTAATTTCATATTGATTGATTAATACAGGTAAATTTGATTAAATTCTTATTCCGAAGTTTGAATTTCGTAAAGTTTCGGGAAAACCGAGTCTGCTTTCGAACTTATAGGTAATCATACTAAATTTCCTTCTTATTAACTAAGCTTTACAATAAGATGCATGTTTAAAATTCTGATACATTATATTTTATTATTTTTAGTTTAAATCTTTCAAAATTTTCAGTATGTGTTTGATTTGCACTAAATCAAGAATTTTTATTAATTAAGTTTAGATGCATTTTATTGTAAAGCTAATCTGACTTCCTATTAATTTTTATGCAGGTTTCAGACCCAAAACAGGGGCTGATAGTCCAAGCATTCCATTATGAGCCACCTAGAATTTATTAGTGTTAATTATTGAATTTCCTATTGATTTGGATTATAAATCAGTTTAAAGAAAACATTTTTAAAGCAATAATTTGGGGTAAGTCACATTAAAATAATTTATAGTTCATTTTATCTATGACCTTTGATTAGTGGCCATTTTAGATTTGGTAAGATTTAAACTATTTTGTTATGACATCAAAGATAGGATAAAATATGTGCAGTTTTTGTTGTGACTTAGCCCTCGACGAAAGGCAAGGCTAATTGCTGATAATTAATTAATTAACTCCTGAAACGATTTACAATTCAATTTCAGAAAGTTTAGATTTATGGCAAGTGATCACTCAAAATGGATGTAAGGGCCCTGCTTTTTTATAATGGCTTTTTAATTTGAGTTCAAATTTTAGGTTGCGTTGTTTTAAAAATTTAGGGTTTTAAATAATTCGGATAAAATCAATATTTTAGTTTTCAATTTAAATAAACAGCATTCATTAAATTTTGTTATTGGATTTTCAATTTAATATGAGGGACACTATTTATATTGTGAGCCTAATACAGTGGACTCCGCTTATAACATACTTGGGATATAACATACTTTCGGTTTTAATGTATGCATTTAACTGCCCCTGGGTGAATATGTGAGTTTTTTCCCCAATATAGCGTACTGTATATAATTTTAATTCCAGTTAAAACGTTCAATATTTTCATTTAGTTAATTATCAAATTCCGGTTATAAAGTACGAATGTACATTATTACCAAATAGTGGTTTCCCCAATTAGGTATTTGTGTAGTAATTCACAGGAAGATTTTCTACTGAACAGACCTAGCTTAGACGGCAGTTTTAATTTGATCATTTTATTGGAATGAGTGTCTGGTTATGTAGTTTTTTTTGTTAAAATGGCGGATCAAGTTAAAACTTTGACTCAAGAAAAGTCTATTATAATTAAAGAGAATATTGAGATTATTCAAAGTATTGAGAATGGCATCAGCAAAGCTGAAATTGCTTGAAGAAAAAAGCTTGCAAAGACAACAATTTCTACCATGTGGACCAATCGGAATAAAATTAAACAAGCAAGTGACAATAAATCACACAAGATTAGAAAAATTAGGACTCACTTACATCAAGATGTAGATCAAGCACTTCTACGATGGTTTGAGATATGAAGGTCCAAAAATATTCCAATAAACGGTGCAGTGCTGAAGGCAAAAGTGGAAGATTTAGCCAGAGGATTACAGCATGACGATATTAGATGTCCGACAGGTTGACTCGAACGTTTTAAAGTTCGTCATAACATAAACATGGAAAAGTGTCTGGTGAAGCAGGTGATGTGAACAAAGTTGTATTAAACTGGCTAGAAGACAAGTGGGCCGGTATTGCAAAAAATTACAGCTGCGATATTTTTAATGGTGACAAGACCGGACTATTTTTTAAGATGACTCCAGATCGAACCTTTACATTTAGGGGAGAAAACTATATGGGGGGGAAGCAATCTAAGTTGAGATACACTGTTTGAGTCTGTGCAAATATGATGTGTTGTGAAAAATGCAAACTTCTAGTTATTGGAAAATATAAATTGCCGAGGTGCATGAAAAATGTGAAACATTTATACCTGTCATTTATAGTCAAACAAGCGTGCATGGATGACTTCAGCAATTTTTAAAAATTATTTAAATGATTGGGATGAACAATTAAGATGTCAAAATAAAAAAATATTGCTTCTGGTTAATAATTGTGCAGCACATTCAAAAAGCGTAAATCTTACAAATGTGAGATTAGTATTTTTGCCATCAAATTGCACTTCAGTCTTACAACCAATGGATCAAGGAATAATTCAGTGTGTTAAGATATATTATCGTAGACATTTTATGTTTCACCTGATCAAATCATTGGGCAATAAAAAACCTTTCAACATAAGGTTCTTTTTGCTGCTAAGACTGTTACAAGGTTTTTACAATCTACTGACAATGTGTCCAATGATATTTTGCAAGCCTCCTTGAAGATTGAGAACTACATCGAATGTATGAGTTTGAAAAAAGCACGTAAACAAACAAAGATAACAAATTTTTTTATTGGTGAATAATATTTTTAGGCCTCATTTTGATATAACATGTATGTACGTACCTATGCATGTATTATTTTTAATATTAGGTCTAGCATCACTGGTTTGTAAGTTTCCTTTTAAATTTATTCTTAATTTAATTCTTTTTCTAGTTTATTCAATCCTATATTTGAACCAAATAAAAATTTTCATTTTATATTAGGTACTTTTTATAGCGTATCTCTGGTTATAGAGTACAAATTTCTTGGTCCCTAGAGGGTACTTTATAACCAGAGTCCACTGTAATAAAGAAATAGTAATTTATCAGTGAAAGTTGATTTATTGTTTTCAAAATATGCTCCCTTATGATCTATATACTTTTGCATTCTTTCGAACCAATTGTCAAAACATTTTTGCCATTCTATTTGAGACATCTCTAAAACATGGTTTTAGAATACATCAGCGGCTTCTTTTCTTGATGAAAACCATTGTCCATGCAATTTATTCTTGATATTTGGGAACAAAAAGAAGTCATTGGGTGCTGTATGGCGGGTGACCCATAAATTTGATTTTTTGAGTGTTCAAATAATCAGTTGTTAGACGAGATGTTTTCAAATTATGTGGGATCCAATGAGAACAAACGTTTTTCATGACTAAATGTTCGTACAATATTTTATGAATGCTGGTTGAACTAATGTATAAGGTTGCCTCAATCTCACAGTATGTCACATGATCTTGCATTATCAATTTTTGCACAGCATCAATGTTTTCTGGCACAACAATGGCACCCATGATTAAACTCATTATACTAGTGTTCAACATTGGCAAAGGATGGGCCTTCTTCGCCAAAAGTGGAAGTAAGTTGATTGATGGACTCTTGTCTAGATAATCTACATTGAAAGTCGTAATAAATCATTGTACAAAAATTTTCATGAGTTAATTCCATTTTTACGCTGAGGCACAATTTTCAAGTCACTATAAACACCAATAATCACACTTAAATGTCAAAATGTTCTGAATAAAGTTATGTTCAAAAATGTTAAACTTTCCATTAGAAATGTTAGATGGCGTTTTAAACACGCAGTGTTGCCAAGGTTTGTATCAAGAATTTTATCTTTCAATTATTATTGTATAAATTTTAATCAAGCAACAATTAAGAATTATATAGTTTATCAGAAAATAATTGTTGTGCTAACTTGTAATTGACACTCTTTTACATATTAGAACCATTACTGCTTTCCTTTCTTTTTTTATAGGTTTGTTTGAACAAACATTGCTGTTTTCCAAAAGTCAGCTTCCGTAATTAAACTACAATCAAGGCAGCATTCCGTTATTCTGAATTTGGACAAAGTTGACACAAAAAATGTATCATAAATATACTTAATAATTGCTTGACTATTTTCTAAATTATTATGTTATTTAAAAGAGATTGTTTATTAAATTACGTGTAAGAAATATCAATTGTAAACTTTCGAATTTTGATCAATTATTGTGATTTAAATTGTTATTTAATACATTATGTTGTTATTTTTATATGAGTTATAATTTTTGTTTCTTGTGCAAGGCAACTATAATTGTGAAATAAGTCTTTTCTATCAAATTTCATCTTTTTATTATATTCATGATCTGGCAAATTAATTATAATTTGTCTGCCGCCCTCTAGCGAAGGCTTACTAAGCAATTATTCCTAGAACCTACATTCTGAGATAAGAGCTAGCTTATTTAAGTAAAGTTTTTAATTATTTGATCATTAGATCCTTTATTTTTTTTATGAGAACTTTACATGAGGTGTAGTCTGCTCTTTTCTAATTCATTCAAATAGTCATTATTGGAGCTGCTTATCAGTTTCTGATGAGTTGGTTTGAGAAAACGGCTGCATAGTGGGTTTAGGAGCAGTAGGCATGGTAATCTCTTCACCGTGATGCACCATCATTGTTCATATATGTATACCAGTGTATAGACGTGAAACTGAATGCTCCAGTAAACAAACTAGTCTTTTGCTTGGTGTGTAACAAATAAATAACTTAAAGTAAATTTTGTATCCTTAAAGTGTACAAGCGATAAGCAGTAAATAACTAAGGAAAGAAACATGAGTCTTACACGTGAAAATAGGCAAGAAATTAAAGATATTATAGCAGAAAGTGTTAAAGAAACATTATCAATTTTCCTCAAGGACGACCAATTCCCTGAGAAGCTACCACTTAAAGTAAATGATAAATTACAAAATAACTTAAAGGAAATGAAGTTTCAATTTAATAAAAAGCTAGCAGATTTAGAAAATGATTACAATAAAAAAATTGATAAACTTGAACAATCCCAGAAAAATAAGAATTTATTGTTTATGGGCATTAAAGAATATAAGGATGAAAATCTGACTGATAATATCAATGCCTTCATTAATCAGAAGGAAATAACAATTCCTGATAATTACATATATAACTGCTTTTGCATAAGTAGAGTTTTGTTTATTTTTATTTTATTTCTTTTCTCATAATTGTGAAAACTTAGTTTAATTTACACCCAATTAGTTGTGATAAATATTATTCAATTGTCAGAATAGCATAGCATCACAATATGGTAGTAATTGTTAATTGTAAGCTTTACGTTGTTGATTGTGATATTACAATTAATAAACTTTTCATTTATAATTTATAGTGAATTATATATAGCTATACTCTTTTTATTTCAACTATTTACTTGTCAAAAGATAATAGTATTATTAAATTAAACTGCATCAGCAAAACTTAAGTGTATACATTTGTTATACCTTTAGTTACTATTAGGAATAAATAATAACATTAAACGTAATGTATCAACCTAAGCTAAATATTGCACATTTAAATGTCTGCTCATTAGTACCAAAGCTATTAGACATTAAAAATACTATTCATCAATTTAAAATTGATTTAATAGCGATAACTGAAACTTGGATTACAGCTATTGATGATACTATTGTTTCTATTGATGGTTATCACTTTGTAAGATATGACTATGACACAAGAGGGGGAGGAGTTGGTATTTATATAAGTAAATCGTTATCATTTGATAGCATAAAAATTATTTCTTCTATTGAATAGATTCTATTAAATTAAAATATAAAATTCATCCATCTTAAAAATTAGTTGTATAAGTTATTATATTACGAATCATTTAAGCCAAAGCAATTGTATTTTAATTCTTAATCAATTCAATTCCTACATGTTTTGATTTTATCAGAAAATCATCGTCAGAGAAAGAACTAATTTTACAAATATAAAATTGATTAAGAATTAAAATACAATTGGTTTAGCTTAAGAGGGGCGTCCATAATGGCGTATCTGGTCATATTGTTGGCTAGTTCCCCACTTGCAAAGTAGAGGGCATAGGCATTTTCATTAGCTTGAAAAATATCCCATTTAATTAAAATATTTAGTGTACTGTAATTGTTATATATTTAAGAAACTTTGGCTAGTGATGTATACAAGGCGCTATTTGTAAACCTGATTTTGGATGGATTGGAAAGTAAAACCACATGTGCATTCAGCTTTTTAAAACGTTTCAATTTGTCATTCGATACCGGTGACCTTGCACTGAAATAGAAAACTTCGAGATAACATTTTGTATTACTGTTATATGACTCGCAATAGAGTA
>JAHWXV010844911.1:0-11715 GCA_024586415.1 Phrixothrix hirtus
TTAGTGAAATTGTGGCAGTTGCATTCGACGATGGATTCAAACAAATATAAAATTTTGTTTTTCTAGAACCTTTGGTTTTCGAGTTATCGTGTTTACAGACTTACACGTACAGATCAATTTCCAAAAATATGTTTTTCGTACATAAGTGTTTTTCTACTAAAATTTCGTCGTCGAAAATTTTGGACGAAAATAATATTTTCTTTTATTTCATATGGGGTAAGAGAAAGTAAAAAAGGTTTATTTAGAAAATGATGCTGCTGAATCTGAAAAAAATGCATTCTCTAGCTGAGAAGACAGAATCTATGAAGAATATTTCTTTGTTTTTAAAATCAAATGCTATAAGAAGTGTCAAGGGGAAGGTAAGTGAAATATGTGAAATTGAAGCAAAAATTGCTAAAACAAAAGAATTTCAAAACATACATGTTTATTCTTTATATTATCATTTATATTATATTAATTATCCATATTTGTGTTAAGCAGTATTGACAAATTTATATTTTATAGCCATAATAAAAAATTCAAACTATTTTTTGGTCATTATTTTTTTTCTCAAAGGTACTTAAAAAGTAATTAAAAGTGATTAATTTTGAAAATGCATAATGAGTGCGAACACTAACATCTCAGAAGGTTTCATAGAACTAAGATAAATGCTGTAACCACGAATTAGTCATTACTAAAACTGATATCTGAATAAATTCAAGGTTACAGCAATGAGTCATGGCATTGGAATTTATTACATTACTATTATGACTAATTTTGTCCTTAAAACTGTAGATGTTTCTAAAAATTCTGCTCTCTACATAAATAGCACTTTAAATTCCTTTAATTTTAGTTTTGGTAAGAATCATATAGTTCAGTAGTTGTTATAAACAAATAGAAATATAAACATTTATTATTAGCGTACTATAAAATAGATACTTAGGTTTAATACATGTAAATAAATAATTTATAATTATAAAGTCTTAAACAATTAACTAGTTCCATTACACTATTTTAACCTAAATGAAATTAAAATTACGATATACACAAATATGTGTATAGAGTTACAATAATCTTAAAATTGTATCTTCACTCTTTACATATGGTATATATTTTTATCAACTATCACAAAATAAATGAATAATTTACCATACCTGCGTAACGCAATGTTTGTTCGCATCCATAAAATCAATATCACAGTTATTAATAAGTGATTTGTTTTCTAATATGCCGAATAAAAATTTAATGTTAAAGTGATTTCCCTAAAAGTGATCAAATTTATCTTGAAAACTTGTCGGTACATCTACCGTAAGCTTTTGCGGACCTACGAGGTGCTACGGATTAACCCAGGCGACCTAGTGTAAAATACATGGGTTCCAAAATTCCAGACTAAAACTCTCTGAGGAACGAATTCTAAGAATTTACCATTTTACTTATGGCCAATCCTGCGCTTATTTTTTTGTAGTACCTGACGCGAGTTCTTCTTGTTTGTTTGTTTTATGGCTGAAACTTCGGGATGCGGAAATTCCCTAAGTCCTCTTGGACTAGAATTATCATGTAGTTATTTCGTCATGCCTACTAGAACTTTTCCGAATCTGGAGGAGTTTCACCGCCATTAGGAATTTTTAATGTATCAAAGAACACATTGACACAGGACTTACGATTTTACTTGTTTATCCGAGAAGAAGGCGTGCTTTTTAAATTTTTTTCCGCTGAAAAATACACCGGCTTTGATCTGGTTTGAACCCGCGTCCCTTGGATGTAAAGGCAAACATACTAACCACTACACCCATCAGGGACGACTCAAGTAATTCTTATTTCTGCCAGAATGCAGTAATAACTTGAAAATATTGCATATTGTATATACAAATTTTTAACGATTGCACAATTTGAAGCCAGGGCTTCAGGTTATCTAACTGCCTTACAACTTTAACGAGACGCTGAGGGGTCGAACTCGAAGAAGAATCTTCAAGCAAAGTATGATATCATCGAAATGCGAATTTGCGACGGAAGAATAAATCGCATTTTATTACGACCAACAAGATAACATAGTTATGAAGGCAATTATTAATTAAAATATAGTTAAATAGATGTATAGGTTGCTTCGATGGATTAACGGGTTAAGTTACGGCGAACAGTTACTTCTTATTAGTTTCGCTATGGTCAGTTGCACCGTTTCTATTAAATCGTTCTTGGTGTAAGCATTTCTCTACTACCCTAGAGATAATTGCGCTAACAATAAATTATGAAATTTGGGAAAACTTAAATCTAAAAATTCTGGTGAAAGCGGCATGTAGCGGGTTAATTGCTTTTAATCTAATATTGATATCAAAAATTTCATTTAAAATAAACATCTTTTATTATTTTTCGTAATTATTTTGATTCCGCCCTTAAAACTAATAAGAAATATTCTCGGTAACTATAGAAGTTTTAATCCTATAATTTATGACAATTTTGGGATAATAATTATAAATTAAAAGTTTTCTACTTTTTTTTTGAAGAATATTAATAAATGACATATTGTAATGTCAAAAGTTTTAAATCAATTCTGGTTAAGATGATGACATATATAAATTACTTAATGAAAGTGAGTATGCAACAGATTTAAATTTAAATAAGAAATGTGTAAACATTATTCATTAATTTATGTTTTTTAGTTTCGTTATGTATACATTTAGGTTATACATTAGTATTAGTCTCAAGTAGTGCATTCTGGTTGGGTTATTTTTTTATTATTAGTAGACTATATTAGAGATACCTTGAATTGTATTGATTCCTTTCATATTCGCAAGATACCGAGGTGACTGTTTTAACCCAGATATAATTTAACCTCCATACCTAATATTTTTCTAAAATAATAAATTGCTGCATTTTAAATATACCATCATTAACAAAATAATTAAAGCTTTTGTTTCTTTTACAGTAAATCTTCAAACGTTCCTCAACATTCATAAGCAAACGTTCCTTGGAATCTCTAAGAATGAATTCTCGATCTAAAGACAAGGTAACATCTATGTTTAAGAGAATCTTCAAGTCATCTAGTAAAGACGGGGAAGGACCAAGCAAAGCTGGTGGATCTGGAAGCGGTTCTCCAGCTCGACGACTTCTTAGAGGATGCCGTGATAGTGTGTCACCTGCTACCGCTTCTGTAAGTAGTCCAGGATTTTCAACTAGTAGAAAAAATCAAAAAAAGTCTTCGGAACCAACAACTTGTAATAAAACCGTCCGAAGTCGAAGACTAATGAAAGAATTCAAGGATCTTCAACGACTACAAAATTCTCGTACTGATCCTGTGTTTACAGTAGAGTTAGTCGATGACAATTTATATGAGTGGAATGTTAAGTTATACAAAATAGACACAGAGAGTGACTTAGGTGGTGATATGAAGGAGTTGGGTCTTACTTATATAATGCTACATTTAATCTTTCCTGAAAACTTTCCATTTGCACCTCCTTTCATGAGAGTTATTTCACCTCGCATCGAGAAAGGTTTCGTGATGGAAGGTGGTGCCATTTGTATGGAATTATTAACACCAAGGGGCTGGGCCAGTGCATATACGGTTGAAGCTATTATAATGCAATTTGCGGCTAGTGTTGTTAAAGGACAAGGACGCGTTCAAAGAAAAACTAAAGGCCAAAAGGTTTTCAATAGAAGAACAGCCGAAGAAAGTTTCAGATCACTCGTTAAAACTCATGATAAGTATGGCTGGGTAACTCCGTCATTAGCTGACGGTTAGTCCATTTAATTTTAGAAAAATACGATATTAAAGTTTGTTATTTCTATATTTAAAGATATATAAAGTTAAGGTATGGTAATAATTTGCACCCATTTACAATTTCTTTATACCAACTATTTGTGGGTGCCAATTATTGTTAATGCTAACTTGAATGTTAAATGAGTGTTAAAATTAGTTACGGTTTATAATCGAATCTGAATGTCGTTTTCAATGTGACTATAAGTTTACTGCAAAATATGCTTATAAATAAGTCGAGGTATCTTAACATCAAAAATAGAAAATATCTAGATTGTCTGTATTATCTGTAATAGATTCTAAATCGTCATTAAAAATCTTGAGTAGTAATTTTTGTTATGCGGAACTATAATTCTCTCTCTATTGAAGCACTTTTAATTTCACAACCGACAGGATGAAAAAACCCATTAACAATCGTAGAAAGGATTTTATAGCAATGTACGTATGTTCTATGGACAGGCATTGTGCAAAACAAATTACTAATTGGAAATAATTAAATGAATATAACTGACGTAAATTATTTGTACAAATTAACAAACTATAAATTACATCCTCTTTAAACTGTTGCCAACTCTTGCAGTTAAAGTTTAGGTAATATATACAAAGCAAATGCCGTATCGTAAATACTACCCTAAAGGGTCACTAGGATAAGAATTTATATTATGCCAAGATAAAAGTAAACATTATAACTTGAGTTAACTCCAAACCACCATGAATATTTTATCTTAATAGCCTTTGTTTAAAATTAAAGTGAGTAATTCAGAAAAATGTGAATAATCGGAATTAGTAGCACAATTCCAGTATTTGCAGAATTATTTTCTTTGTTCTTTGAATTCTAATTTTAACAAATATACTCACGTAGTACTATCAAAGTATTTCTAATTTTGTAAGTTCTCATTATAATACCATGGAACGATTGTATCGGATTTGATTTAAATCTTTCTCTATTTAATTATTCAATTATACCGATTTAATAGCATCTCAATTTCTTATTAGTTCGTTTTCCTTAAATTCAAAGGATTAATGTTTTTAAATAAAATAAATCTTTTCCCATTTTGCCTAAATGATTAGTAATACTTATGGTTTTAGTATACCTTTTATACATATTTCATTGCAATTTTTATCATGATATAAGTATCGTTGAAGAAAGATATTTATTTGATGTCTTTGCATTTTCAAAAACTATTGATCGTTTTAAATTAAACAATTATATTCATTAATATTTTATAATAATTTGATAACTAAGCAATACAATTCTCATTCACAAAAAATGAGTTACAATTTAAGACTTTTTTATTATTGCTAAAGAAATCTACATGTTGCACATATTTTTCCACATAATCATCGCTTTGGTCCAATTATCCGCCATCAAACAATTTCACCAGATCAAATGCTCACCGTCATCAAATGTACGGTAATCAAGCTAGTTATTAAGAAATTGAAAATAGCGATGATTAATTACACGTATTGTCCTGTAGGAAAGCGGTCTGTGACCAACAGCTTCATTGGCTGGTCGATGAATTTTAGAAGCCATTCTTTCTTTGGCATACACCGAAAATATGTTTTTTAATTTATTCATATATTAAAGCTTCTCTTTCTGTGACTAATTATAAAAAGAGATAGTTTAAAGAAATTTGCAAAAGAAATTCCCTCGTATTACTTAGCTTAATCTTCATGAGTACGTAAAACCCATTACCTTTTTCGTTAAAAAAAAACCAAATGCCCAAAGTCAAAAATGAAGCTGAATTATTAAATCACAGCTGAAGCAGAATGCAATGCTCTACCCAATTCATGTGATAGTTGCTTCAAAACATTTTTATATTACGTCATCAATTTTTTGTTGGGGATTATTAGAGAATTTTTAGTTCATCGTTAATAGCTTTAAGAATATACATTAAAAATTCTAAAGAAATCGACCAGTATCGAAAACGTTCGTTCAATAGTATCCAACAAATGCATAAACCATGGAGTAAGGACAGGCGGAAACAAGAAAACACATTTTTTGTTTTGTTGGTAATGAAACACAAAGATAAGATGGAATTAGTCATTAATCAAAATTTTTATATTACAATACCTCCTTATAGCCAACGCTCGGTGAATAAAAATAAAAAAGAATAATACTAAATTTATTTAAAACGATATTAACTTTTTCTTTTACTTATAAATATTACATTTGATATATTGAGTTTGTATTCGATTCTTGCATTCCTTTCTCTGGCATTTTGTAGTGATAAGATATACTTACAGACACATTTGTCAGTCCTGATAATGCTTCTTCTTTTCAGTGAAACTCAGTGTAATGTGACTTTTAGTGTCCAGTATCCACCGTTCGATAGCAGTTGATTTATAAAACGCACACATCTACTTCATCCATATATTTATTATACGATGGCCGTCTGACTAGTGAGGTAACTAACATAGAGATGGCGCCATAATCTCTGCATGGGTGTCATTTATCAAATCTATCATATGTTTATAAAACAGCTGTCAAAGTTTCAGCCAAATACGTTGCGTCATTTGTCCCTTACAGTAAATAAAAATTCGGCGAGATTAAGGGTCAAACGGTACTCAGAAGTTGTTACACGTATTCGTTTCTGATCCACAGTTAGCAAACGCGACACACTTTTTGCTGACAGCTTTCTTATACCCAAGTGTTCATGCAAGTTATGACCAACATGTTCTTTATATATACCTCTAGTGCCTACCATCACGCGCACCTTTAATCGACGATAATTTAAAACGAGATCATGAACTTTGGTGATCATTTCGTCAGTGGTAGTCTCTTTCTGACGTTCTGATCTTGTTTCACCATCGGTACTTGTACGGCCACGTTTAAATTCATTTACCCAGAAACAAACTATTTTAAATGATGGCGCAGATTCTTCTTTAATTTCTTTGAATTTTTTCCCTGTGATATGGAAGTGTTTAATCATAGCACGAAATTCTCTTTCGTCCATATTGACAAAACAGCGTAATATATTTACTTTAAACAACTATAACAGATAAAGGACGCAACTTATTTGGCTGAAACTTTGACAAGTATCTTATAACATATGATAAATTTGTTAAATGAAATGCATGCATGTCGCCATCTCTATGTTAGTTACCTCAATTATCAGACCGCCCTCGTAGAATATTGTAATTTTCACGTACTTAATTTACGACGTTGTAATTTTCTTAAAGAAGGTAAATCAAAAAGATGTTACCACTTATATGAGCTAAGTATTTCTTTATTAATTATTCATTAAAGAAATATTATTATTATGACATTAATTGCATATACAGAGTGGCTAATAAAGATGGAACCAAAGCGATGTTGTCAAAACGGTTTGCAATATAGTTTTGAAAATTTCAGGACTTAAATAAGATATGTTTATGTATATTCCAGGATGAAAAGAAAATTTTTGTCCCGCATCGTTTTTTGACATGGCCGCCATTTTGATTTTTTTTTAAAATAGCAACATAGGTCTTACAACACATCGTTGGAAAGCTTATTTTACCTTGATTACGAATATGTATTTAAATAGTGTGATTACCCCAAAAATAATGTTTATTAAAACGATTGTAGTTAAAATGTTGTAAATTAATTTTAAAGTGTGAATAATACAAAAAATAAATAAGGTAATAATTTCAATTTGAATATAAAAATAAAATATTAAATTTAGCGAAATTTATGTTATACTAGACAGATAATAGACATCTAATTGGTCTTTAGTGAATAAGATGATCAAAAACGTTACCGTTTACTTTTTGATAAAAATTTATGCGATTATTGAATGCTTTTAAAGAATTTAGGAGTCAATTTTCAGGAACTCTATTTCATTACGAATACAATTTTCCAGATCCTCGATGCTGTTCGGTCTGTTTATATAGACGAGGTTTTTCAAGTGCCTCCATACAAAAAAGTCTAAGGGCGACAAATCTGGCCACTCTGGTTTCAAAAATTGCGTACTTCATGTGGTGGAGCACCATCCTGTTGAAACCATATGTTGCCCTAGATGGAATTTGGATCATTAGTACTAGGAAACAGTCCAACTAATATAGGAATAACACTTTCTTGTAGCAACTGAAGATAAATTTCAGACGTGAGATTTCCATTAATAAAATAAGGTCCAACAATATGCCTACCCATGATTCGACACTATACATTAACTTTTCGAGGGTTCTGGGTATGTACTTCTTCCACCCAGTGTGGGTTACTATCAGACCAATACTGACAATTATGTAAAGTAGAAGTTGCGTCATCTGAGAACACAACCAAATTTGCGAAGTTTACATTTGCTGCTGTTTCTTGCATTATGCGCTCACAAAATTCGATGCGTCTGTCAAGATCATCTTCATGCCATTCTTGTACTAAATGTACTTTGTATGGATAGTAACAACTCTTTTCCAGTTTATTTTGTACAGATTTTCTGGACATTCCATGATTTATAGAAAGTTAACGCGTGGATGATTTCGGTTGCTCAACATCTAATAGTACCGCTAACGAATTTTCCTCATTTGTCACAGATTTTGGTCTACCTGGTATGGGGCGATCTTGAACACTTCCAGTTTGCATGTACCGTTGATATGTTTTTGTAACAGCCGACCTACTTATATAATTTTGGTCGGGATGCACAACGTAAAAATAAACAGCAAACTTCGGCATGTGTGCACATTCTGTCACCCTAACTAACCATTATTAAAATCTCAATTCATTCAGTTTCAATTACTCGTTGCATACTACTAACGTCAAAACCTTAACACAACTGAATTTTACTAATACCGAAGAATGAAAAAAAACCTAATTAAACACAAACACACTTGATATGACTTTCCTTAAACCTTCAATCAGACAATTACTTACCTTTGATAATTGTGTTATCTTTATTGATTTCCAAGAAATTTTTATCGATTTTATTTCATAAACATTTTATTACATCCTTTTTCCAGAATTCTTAATCAATAAACAATCTAAAAAAACATTTTTCGAATATATGCATAATGAAGTTTCAAATCAAACGATATTCGTTATAATAAACGTTTTTAGTAGTTATTTAATAATTTTTGAATAACCGTATTTTTTCTATTGGATATTCGTAATCAAGTTAAAATAAGCTTTTCAACGATGTGTTGCAATACCAATGTTGCCATTTTAAAAAATTAAAATGGCGGTCGTGTCAAAAAACTATACGGGACAAAATTTTCTTTTCTTGTTGGAACATACACAAACACATCTTATTTAAGTCTTGGAATTTTCAAAACTATATTGCAAACCATTTTGACAACAGCGCTTTGGTTCCATCTTTAAGACCCACTCTGTATATACCTATGCATCTCTTCAAATGTGCTATCACATTACCGTAGAACTTGAAAGATATGATATGCGGGTGCACAGTTTTATCGAAAGCAACCATTTCCTGTGAAAGTTAATGGCATATAGTCTACCATAAGATTCTTCAACATATCCATGTATAAAGGACTAATCGCAGCAGCAGAAGTCGCCTCTTTGGTTGCCCAGTGAGGCTGCCATTTTGACTAACTTAATCACCATCAAGTCCCCAGTACTAGTTATGGTTGGACCATCAAAAATATTTTCAGCTTCTACGCAGATAATTTTATCGGCATCAAAAAGTGCTTGTATAATTTAAACGCGGCGCGGTTTTATCAATAAATCAAAATCGAAAATTCTGCGAAGACTTGACTGGGGAATTCTGGTTTTCAGTGATAATCTGCCAGTATTTGCGCTTCTTCAACGGGTATGATGTCGTTCACTATTTCCCCAACAACCATAAATTCAATGGATAGTTAAACTGATTACAGGTTCCTTGATGTACCATTCTTAATCCATTTATTTTCCAATAGGTGTCATATTATTAAATAACAAAGAATTTGTCTCACCTAGTTGTCTTGTCTTTGTAATATTTTTAAGTTCGAATCATATATAACTTTTAGGCCTCACTTTAATACCTAATACCTGAAGGAAAAGGCCAAGTATGTTGTAGCTAGTAATATTAAATAAAATAAAATAATTTATAGTGAGTGAGATGAATTATTTATTCTTTAATCATCTTAAAGCTTATTCGTCGCTATTGATAGTGATTAAAAGATTTCCATCTAAACTGCAACCTTTTTCCTTTTTTCAAGATATGTTGTGTTATCATATTTAGTTCGAAACGAAGATAGAAATAACATAATTGAAACAGAATACAATGTACACCGCCCCAAAAAAGTAAGTGGACAAAGCCTTAATTAACCTAATGTACATCCGCCTTCTTTGCATTAGAAAGCGGGACTTTGTTACGATTTATTTTGAGTCATATTGGAATATTAACAAATTGGTACCGATAGATATATTGCCATTTCAACAGATATATTTATAATCCATTTTATTGATTGAGGGCGTTGTCCATTTACTTTTTTGGGGCGGTGTACATGATTTTGTCTTGATCATATGAATTATAACATTTGTTTAGACCCACATTGTATATAGTTAAATAGAAGAAAATCTGTTTTTATCACGTATGATAAAACCTTTATACAAATTGATCCGATATTAAAAGTACACATTTCTTTAAGCAACATTACGTAATTGACAGGTAGTCACCACACATTACAGTATATGTTATTCAATAATTTGCATTTGGAAATTGAATGAAAATGCCGGTATGACTAAAATCAGAAATGAACAAAGTTATTAGATATTTACAAGCAAAAATAATGCATCAGACTGACATCATCACGGAGTAAATGATTTCTTTCGTTTGTGAAACGCAGACTACTGGCTGCGTTTAATAGGACAAAATGCCATTACGACATCAAAATTGGTAGATGGAGTGGTACGACAGTATTTTGGGGTGCAAGTGTCTGGGATCGGGAGTAGATGCAATAAAACCTCTGCTAATTGAATCGAAAAGACTTAAAACGTGAAAACCAGGACCAAATAATTGAGCAAAATAGCGAAAGGTATGAAAATAGTCGTTGGTATCAAATTGAAATATACGTGGCATGATATGATCAATTAACACTTTTACAATATTACTTACGTATTACCTGTAAGCGGGAAGGAAAGCAGTTAGTTAAAATTCAAATAACGAAATATACACAATTTATAAGCGAATAAAAAAAAGTCAAAGCTAGAACAAAATTAAAACGTTTTATACTAGGTTCATCAGTAATTAAAACATGAATAAACATTGAACAAAAGAATGGATTTAATTATACTAAGATAACTGGCTTAAGTAAAAATTATAGAACTAGTACAAAGGTCTGTCAGCTTTGTAAAATATAAAATATATAAATATTCAAATTAGAGCAGATAAAATTAAAATATAATCTATATTCTTAATTGGATACAATAATTAGGGTGAGCACCATATATATTTTTAATCAAAACGCAAAGGTTGTAAATAGCTGATTATTAACTAATAGCGTTTCCCATATATATACACTGCACAGGTGTGGTGCATATTAGCTGCTTTCTATTTATAAGAAAATTAGTATGAAAAATAGAATAACTGCAAAATATTGTACTTTATTTTGTAAAAGGAAAATATCTGATATGCACTGGACTGTTGCAATGCAGCAAATCGAAAACGCTTATTAGAAACTAATTTCCTGATTGACAAACTGTTTTTAACTTGTTAGCTTATTCGAGATGATGATATACAAGCCGGCTATTCAGTGATGGAACTTCGCAACTGTTAATAACAATATAACATATAACTTATATAGAAAAGATCTTTAAATACGAATTTCACAAAAAGAATTTAACCAAACACCAGCTATTAATTATAAACAATGTTTACACAGGTGGGTTGGAAAGAAATATCTTTTGTAATCTTTCTTTTAATTGAATTAGAATAATAAATCTGTCTAGTACAACTACATCAGGCTTTTATCTGAAGTACAGTGGGTAAAAAAAGTATTCGCACACCCTATTTTTTTGGAATAACTTTCTACAAAAATGAAAAACGATGTTGAAAAACTTTCTATTTAAAAGCGTA
>JAHWXV010845118.1:0-11026 GCA_024586415.1 Phrixothrix hirtus
CCATAAAAGAACGTAGGAGGAGGTATGCAATTTATTTAATCAACTTTATCCAAATCGACTTGGAATAACTCAGCCTTGCGTAAGCATGGTGGTTAAAAAGTTTAACCAAACTGGTAGTGTTACACACCGACCAAAACCTGGACGACCAAAGATAGTAACTGGCGGTGATAAAGCCTTAGATATTTTACTTGATGTGCAGGAAAATCCCCAGCAATCGTCTAAACAGTTACCATTAAACCACGATATCTGCCATCAATCAGTGAAAAATTTATTTGAAAGTGAGAAAATTCGTCCTTATCAAGTCCATTTAGTACAGAAACTTTCCGAAGACGACTTCGATCGAAGATCAGAATTTTGCGAACGTCTTATGGAGACTTGTAATATTAATCCTGATTTTGTCGACAATATCCTGTTTTCGGATGAAGCCACTTTTACGTTACATGGTTTTGTCAACAGAAATAATTGTAGGTATTGGTCTGCAGTTAATCCACGATGGATGGAAGAAGCTCACACTCAAAGGCCAAAAAAGTGAATGTTTGGACAGGCATTATTGGCCAGAATGTGATTGGTCCCTTTTTTATAGATGGAAATCTTACATTATAAATTTATTTAAATTTGCTTGGGCAACATGTTTTGCCTAATTTGGAAGCTCTTTATGCTGACAGGGGAAGTGTCTGGTTTCATTTTTAGATTTAGATTTCCAGGTTCGACAATATTTAAACCAAACATTCCCGAATCAATGGAAAGGTCGTAGGGGTGAGATTGAGTGGCTTACCAGGTTACCCGACCTATAAAAAAATAAAGTTTATAAGAACAAACCGATGAATACTGAAGATCTGAAAGCTCGTATTACAGCTGAAATTCAGGGATTTCGCCAAGATGTCATCAGAAAAGTGATTCATTGCTCATTGTTTAGCCAACAATGGCAGACATTTTGAACACCTCTTGAAACATTAATGTTTATCTTGTTGTTCTTGTAATGCTATGTTTTTTTAAGAAGTTACTTATGTGGTAAGTCGATTAAACTAATTTTTAAATAAAAACATTAATTTGCAATAAATCTGTAATTTTGACAGATAGACATAATAAACCGTATATCGTTGAATTTGTCCTAAAGAGATCTATCAACAACCATAAAAATATACAAGGTGTTCCATTTAAAAATAAAACGTTGACCATACTTGTTACTTACCCTGTATAAATACGTGAACGGAAGTTCTTCCCCTAGATTTAGAATTATTTACTGTACCGACCAGCAAATATTCGTAAAAATTAATAAAACTGTTTTTGAGTTTTTTGCAATATTTACACGGTACGAAACGTCTTTTGACCTTGATCTTCACAGTGGTTAATGATTAGAAACGAACAATTTCATTGGTTAAAGTTCGTAATCTACAAAAACACTGTTTTTACCCAAAAAGTGATAGTAATACCCGAGGGACCTGTTCGCATAAGCGCTTTAAACCAATTACTCAACAGTATTATTAATTGCAGCTTAAGATAAAGCATGCCTCCCTTCATCAATGACATCACCCTTTGATAAGACGCTTTGTTTTGGCTTATTCCACTTCAATATAGGATTACGTCAGGTGAATATGAATGCAATTTATTTTGGGAAATGTTGACACGATGTAGAAATTCGGTTACGAGGTGTGACACAAAAAATGGGACTGCTCCCATAAATCAGTATATATACCAAATTAGTTACCCTTCAGCATTTACGCATTGCTGCACTCGTTGCTGCCATTGGTGGTAACATTTCTGGAACTCAGTTTTTGGAAAGCTCTCAGAAGCATCTTCGTTTTCGCATGAACATCTTGATCAGAGGAAAAATGGGTTCCTTTAATGCAAAACACCTTTAGGAAATAAAAAAGTTACAGGGGGCCAAATCAGGTGAATAAGGCGGATGCTCCATCACAGTAATGTTTTGTTGTCCAGAAACTGCTTCACAGATATAAACTTGTGAGCAGAAGCATTGTCCTGGTGCAAGAGCCATTTATCACTTGTTTTTTTTCACGAAATCTTTTCAGCAGCTCAATTTTGTAGTGTTAATAGTTTGTCCGCTAGGAACCCACTCAATCATTACACTTCTTCCAATGTTAAAGAAGATAAGCAACATTGCCTTAAATTTGGACTTTGGTATGCGAGCTGGACACTTTCACTGCATCGACTGACACTTACTTTCAGGGTCGTTGGTAAAAATCCAAGTTTTGTTACAAGTAACAACAGATTCCAAATAGTTTGGCTCATTTCTGATCCATTCTGGGGTTTCCGCGAACACGTTTTTACGGCACTGTTTCTGGTCTTCTGGCAAAACCTTTGGAAGAACCTCATGTTCAATTTCTCAGTTAAAATGTGCCGAACAGCTTACGCATCCGAGTTAACCACTTCAGTCGCTGCACGAAAACTCAATCGTCGGTAATCCCTGATCACATCACGAAATATGGCAATGTTTCGGTCAGTAATCGCAGATCTTGGGCGCCCCGAACGTTCATAACCTTCCGAAAATCATGTATGCCATTCAACCCCGCATGTCCTAGACAAAGTATCATCTGCATAGGCCTCTGTTAACATTTGGAAAGTTTCTGTGACCGATTTCTTAAGCTTCACAAGAAATTTAATATTGATTCTTTGTCCACTTTTCACATTAGACATTACCGGCAGAACGCAGTTCCACGTGTCATTGGATGATGCAATACTCCCAACTGGCGGGTCCGATCGAGTCCAAACTGACAGCGCGGATTGAAGAGGGGTGTGGCATGACGTTACCAAAACAATTGTTGCCAACTCTACTCTTTTTTCAACTTATGCACCCAATCTAGTTTTTTTGTGTGACACCTCGTATGAGGTCATTAAACACTCCTGTATGCGTAGCTTAATTAGTACAACGAAATTATTAATTTAATATCGAGCAGTTACACTATTTGTGTGAGTATACCCATTTGAATGCCAACCTAAATCATCGAAAGAAGTTGTTGAAACCATTACATTGTCCCATTATTACAGACTACACTCGTATGTAAAAAACCAATTCTCTGCGTCCAATTGAGGTGTTATCCAAAAAAGTTCAAGTGACTTTGATCATATTTTTTGGTAGGAAAAAAGTTTCATGCAGGCCTTCTACCTTAAAATCCAGCTTTGCACAATTCTTTTTATAGTCAAAACAGAAACTGGTCTGAGTAAAACCGATTTCTCCCTCTTCGGGGCGAAAATGAATACTGTCGCTTTCTTGAAATGTTTTCAAAGCTTTGCAAATCACTCTAAAATAACGAGCTCTCTTTGTCGCGATAAACAGCGCGATTGAACTCAACCGTATCCAGTCGCCTACTAGGAACTTTATTGTGTAACTATATTTCAGATAAATTATAGTACCGGAGTAATTTGGCATAAACATTCTCCAAAATTTTGGAGCAACACATATATCCAAGAATTGCTGCAACGTTACTGTAGGCGGAAGTACAGAAATAGCAAACTTTTGAATTGTTACTACTTTTCCGCGTGGTCCATTTCGAATGATCGATACTGTACGTTAAACATTCAATATTGAGCGTTGAATGTATTTTAGCTTGGCGGATTTATAAATATGTATGTGAGTACAAAATGTTTTCAATTTCGTGTGCTTTCTAAGAAATCCGGTTAGCAAAGTCGCGCCAAATTTCTGTATAATGCTACTGTAATGTAAGATATTGATTCACTCAAGTGTGTTGACCATAATTGACCACACATACTTATATAGACTGTGTTTTCAATTTTTTAACTACATGATTGCCTATTTATTTGCCGGCTAACTCAAATAAGAGTCATATATGTATACTAACTACAAGTTTCAAATCTGAACTACTTTTGAAAATCATCTTGTGTCTGCTTTGAGTCAAATAATTCCCTATATTTAATGTTTGTTATAAAATTTGATAACATTTTTTCGTTGCTTGCCTAAGCGTTTTGTAGAGTTAATCGTAGTCTCCTTTCTCTATTTGATTTATCGCCTGGGATCAACATAAATTAAGTATTGAACATTAGAGCGCTGGCCAAAGAAAATATCTTATAATTTTAGGAGAATTGTAACTACTTTTTCATTTCCAAGTTTAGTTGCAACAATTATTTTCAGGAAGTGTAGTCAATAAATTAAGGTAGTTTATAAGATCCAGTAAAGATTGTAGTTGTGAAAGTACGTTGACTAAATTAATCCTAATTTTCGTCATTATTAATCTGAATCTTCGACGTACTTCTGTTTAGGTTATTAATTTAAGATTATTTGAAACAAAAAATTCTAATTAGGTAATTTGACTTTTATTCGCTCCATGTGAACTTTTTAACGTTCACCATATTTCGTTAGCCACAAAATTAGGAGCCACTTTATTTTCAATGGCTATAGCAACTAACAATTTTTAATTTAAATACTTTAAGATACGTAACGCCCGTTGCGCCTGTTTTGTTTTGTGAGTGTTTATTAATTTGTTTTTTACACATTTTCATCCAGACTAGTTTTTGAAATGTTTATTAAAAGTATGTGAGTTTTCAATACAGTCAGATGTCGGAGTCGTTTGGTGTAGTGGTTAGCATATTCCTTCTGCGCCCAAGGGACAAAAATTCAAACCCGATAGTGTTGGTACATTTTTCAGCGAAAAAATTTAAAACCACGCCTTTTTCTTGTAGGTCCCGTGCCAATTTAATGTTTTGCGCGTTACTAGGGGTGCGATTCTTCCAGGTTCGGTATAGGTCTTAAAGCTAAGAGAACTAGGGGAATTTTTCGGACTCAAAGCCCCAATCACAAAACAAAGGTAAACGTTTTGGTACACATCAACAGATTTTAAAGTTCTAACTTTATATTAAGTGGTAGAACGCAACAACTTGTTCATGGTACTAAAACGCGCTGTTTCCTCCATGTCGTACAATTTTTTGATAATCTTGTCTATTGTCAGTACTCTTCCAGGTTTAAAGTTTAAAATTCCTAGTGAAGAGAAGACTTTTTTGCTTTTAGAACTCTATTTATGGAGATTCTATTTAAGAGATTGCCGTGTTTTTATGTGCTTGGACTTATTCCATCGACATGTGCATTGCAACTTTTCTCGAATTCTCTAACAAAGTCGGGATCATCTTCCGTTTCAGATTAAACTCTGTCCTGGTTTGTTATTTCATTTTCTTATCAGGAAGAATAACTACGGAGCAAAAAACGTAAGCATCTTTAATGAAAATTTTCTTTTTCTACCTCTTTCTTTATGCTGTTTGCTTCCGACCTTGTTCATTACCGTGATCGTTAACAGATCATTAATCACCGTGGCACCAATGCGTTTTAACACACGATTCTGGCTTATTAATTGTGTCCTAACAGGCGGGAAAAACTTTTTGTTAAAAAATTTAGACTCGGTGCAAATTTTGAAAAGAAACATTTTTTAGTCCTATTTCGGAGAACTCACTTTACAGTCTACTTAGCTTAGGGTTTCAGTGTTTATTAACGTTAAAATAAGGATATAAGTATATAGACAATAGAATACAATTGTAAAGTTTACTCAGTATAAAACAAAATAATTATAATGCCAAGCTTAAAATTACTTATCACACTGACGAGCAAATTAAAAAAAAATTGAAACTACGTGGATTTGTATCGAGGTTCTTAGCATCCTAATCGTCGGTATCTGAGGGTTGCAGCGCCCTAAAGGTGATGGTAACCTACATACCTGTGATAATATTTCAAAAACTATTGAAGATATTTAAAAAATTAAGCCTAATTTTTGATGGTTTTAAAAGTATTAAAAGATGGCGCAGTTTCTTTTAAAAATTAATTGCTTTTAGCACTTTTAAAATCATTAGAACTGTATATATCTTTTTTTAAATATCTTCAATGGTTTTAGTGATATTACCACAAATATTTAGAGATATCACTTTCTTCATGGCACCTCAACCCTCATATACTGGCGATTGGGCCGGTAATAAGAAATTTCTTCATTGAACCTCTTTACAAATACGTCAAGTTTTCCCATTGCCGATGTTTCCTTGTTAGTGATCTTAAGTAAACTTGGTAATACAATTTTCCTATTTCAAGCGGGGATATGTCAATGTGGAATTGGGAGGAAACTAAACAGACCAAGAAAGAGATGTCAAGAACTTAACGAGAAGGTTAAATCGGGGAGAAGGCAGAATATTTCGGAATTGCCAAAAAATCAAGAAAGAATGTTGCTTCTGAGAGCTTGGCATAACGCCAATTTCGGAAAACCCAGTTTCTATCGGAAGCGAATAAAGGAAAAATACTACAACGAAGTTGTGTACTATTACGTCAATTTCCTAGTAGTTGTTTGAAAAGAGACGAGAAGTTATTTAGTATCCAGCAAAATGATGTTATAGGATATGTAGCAAAATGTAACAAAATTCGCATCAATGTGTTGTTGATTCAAAGGTGAAGATGAGCGTAGGATATTTCCGATGCTATTGTCTTAATTCGACCTCGAAAACATTTCGAGACCGAAAAATTGACATTTCAGTATGATTTCGCTCCAGTACGTGGGGTAAAGCAAATATCAGCTTGGTACAAAACCGATTTCTTTGATTTGATCATCTGGGGAAAAATTTAGAAGCTTCACAGAGTTATCTAAATACCTGATAACTCTATGGACGAAATTTTCAATGAATGTGCTATAACAATAGCTGAACATTTACTCACCATTTGGAGCTCTGTATTTTGATAACTCGTAAATAAGGTATACGTAATAATATGCAGTATTGAAGCTCTTGCGCATCCCACACGAATGCATGTTCATCGACGCAGTATTGCGTCAGGTTTGGTAAAAGTGACAGCTAATAATGTGAGACGGTTGTTGCTAGAAATAGGCCCCACAACTAAGGAAGAGGTACTCTTCTGCAATAGCCCAAATATTTACTCGCTGTTTGAAGCTCCGTATTGAAAATATGTAGTACTGAAACTCTCGTACGTCTCGCACGCGTGATTCTTCATCAATGTGGTACTAGTTACGTTTAGTGACATTGACGGATAGTAGTGAGGGTCGGATGTCTCCACATGTGTCTCACAGCGGAGGAAAAGGTATTCTTAGCGCTGTTTCCGGTCATGGGCAACTGGTCGTAAAGGAGGACCGAGTTTGAAGCAGGTTACAGAAAAATATCAGGGGATTATTGATCGATTTCGGTTTACCAGTAGCACATTGTCCGAACGGAAGGACAGGGCTGACCAACCAGCATCGCTGTCAACGAATGACAATCATTGGTTGGCCAAGAGAAGTCTGAGGACACCAGTAAAATATCTGTAATGCGATTGTTTAGAGATATCTGGCTTCCCGTACGGCATCCAAGTTGGAAAATGTCCTAGCCGCAATGGTGTATTAAGCAAAATTTTTGGCCCTGATGTACGAGAACCCAGATTTCCTCAGCAATTGTCGAAACTTACATTCTAGTTAGACGACTACATCAATCGCTAGACAACTCGCATCTGCAATTTGCAGAGGTCAAACGTAATCGTGAAAAACTGTTACACAGTCAACGTGTTAGAGTGTGGTTTTCCATGTCAGCACATCGAATGGCAGTTGCCCGGCCATGCTGCAGAAACATGGCAATCACTTCATTTCTACAGACTTTGGGACGTTTCTGTCGCATCAGGAATCTTCGATTTCATAGGTAATGGTTTGAACAAGACAGAACGATCAGTTACACTGCAAGAGCACTGTAGGGAAAACATAATTTCACGTGTAATAGTTTCCCAAACCCTGTACGCATACTGTAGCTTATACTGCCTGATACATACCTGTGAGAAATGTTGAAGAAGACTGTGTTTTGTTTGGGTCCATCACCACGAACTGCCCTTAGGTTTCGTCCGAAAATTTTATGGGTTTGAAGTAAATTGCAGCAACCTTTTTTCAGCGATTTGTTCGAAAATCTGCGCCAGCGTTATGAACATGGTTTACAGCGAGACGGTGCTCAATTTGCATATTTATATTACAAACCACGATAAAGATTTGATTTCTGTACTGTAGTTGTACTGAGAATTATTAAGTTTATGTAATTCTTACAGTTTGTTTGTTTGTTTTGAGGCTGAGACCGAGCGATGCGGAAATTCCCTTCGACTGGAACTGTTATATAGTCATTCCGCCATGCCTACTAGAATTCTGCCGAATCTGGAGGAGTTCCACCGCCAGTAGGAATTTTTAACGTGTCACATCACATTGACACGCGACCTTATCCAAAAATAAGCCATGTTTTCTAAATTTTTCTGCGCTGAAAAATTTACTGACCTTGATCGGATTTGAAGCTGCATCCCTCGGATGTTGAGGCAAACATGCTAACCGCTACAGCAATCGGGGCCGGCTGATTCTTACATTGTTGTATATTTTGGCGCACACAGTGTTTTCCCTAAAACTCAAATTAATTTATGAGTTATGAGTAAATTTGCATCTTCGTGCTGCTCCGAGTTTTCGGTAAACTGATTTTGTACGAGGCATTTTTATGCATCCTGAAGATTTACATAACGTGCTGGAATAAAGTGAAGAAAAAGAAGAAGAACAACAACAACAAAAAGAAGAAGAAGAAGAAGAGAAAAACTATATTGATTTCTGCATCGATCAAATCCCGTTTATTATTTTGAACTCTACAACTGAGTACTTCAGTCTGAACTAGGGATTTTAATATAAACCTGTTTTGAGGAATTGTGAAGAATTTCCGTTAGAATTTGACACAGAAACTTGGTGAAAAAAGGATAACCGTCCAAATACGTTTAGCTTTGAGCGGCTAAAAACTAAAAATGAAAAATATAATTTATTATATTAATGTAACATGTAAACTTTAAATATCGCCACTTAATGAGATAAACAATCTCTTCTGGAAACTAACGATCCGGTAAGCTTCAAGTTCATCATTGTTTAATATGAGTAAAATCGAAGATAATCGAAAGGGACACCTAAAATGAAATTAAAGCGAAGGTACTCAACACTTAGCGGCAAAGCTATAAAGCTGTTATGTTCTCAAAACTATAGCTTCGAGTATGTATGTTAACTGAAAACCGCACATTTCCTGTCCAAATAGTATAGACCCTTTAGCAAATACATCGAATCGATTTATACGGTTCCAGCTTACGTATTAAAGGTTCATGCCTTGAAAGCATTACTACATCCCTCGAGATATTAGTTCAGTTCATGTAGTCGACTGCGAAATGCAATCTTAATCAAGAGCCAATAACCCGGCCCAACCCTCGCATTCCAGGAAGTAATTGTTTCCTATGTCAGCTGGGAAAACAAAACCAATGTGTATTTATTATGTCTGTTAAAAACGGGGTAATTGATTCCTTGCAAATTTAATGATAGCTATCTTCTAATTACGTAAGTAGAAATTCGTTTTACATGTACGGCTTTCGTGTTAACATTTTTACTGTTGAATTATGGATTATTTTTACGGGATTTCATCATCATGAGTATATAGTGTTTTATGTATACGATTAAACGCCAGTTTAATAAAAGATACAATGTTAAATAAACCATAAATATTTGTTTCACTACTGAACCTACTTCTTGTTCAAGCCCGGAGACCGATTTCAGACATCGCATGCTGGGCAAATACATATTCAGGATTGTTTCCGCTTTGATTGCTTCTACAGTTAAAGATTTTTATAAGACGAATCGCTTCTTGGATTTAAAACATTGGACTGTGCACCATCATGTGATACGCCACACACCACATGATAAACTTCATAGGTCGCGCATTATGCTGGATTACCGTTTATAAAGAAACAGTAATTGATGGGTATAGTTATCGGAGAACATCGTCGAGTTAATGGGCAACGGAGCCAAGTTAAATTCATCTAAGTGTTGATTTTGAATTGGAACATCATATCTGAAGTGCAGCCAGCGATTGGTGCTAAAAACTTCAGTTAAGCAATATGCGTTTTGGAATCTTTATAGAAGGTCGTACAGAAATAAATGTACACTACTCCAGTTTTTAACCGTTTAAGCGTTCAAATTTAAAATTCTGTTATCAGTTTCGCTTGTTTTTGCTTTTCCATCTTCAGTTAGTCACCCGAAGTAATTTTCTACGTATTATCAAACGAATTGATACTCAAGTCTAGATAAACAATTTTCGTGTAATCTGTAAATCAGGAATTACGTGAAATCAATGTGATTAGAATAAAAGTGGCCTGCAAACTATTTCAATTCTATTAATTGAACCAAATCGTAATTTGTTTTAATCTTCTGTACCATTGTAGCTTTATGCTAATAAAGATATATTGCGATTTCGGCGAGCGAACTGGCATAAACTATGTACGCTCTCATTTAATCATATTAAAGATGATCATAACCCCGAGCCGGTAAATTTAACATAATTGCTTCTTATTTATACGCGTCATTTGGGCACGCCAACCTGTTTTCCTTGAGCCATGTCGATGGTAAACCAAAGGTGCAACAATCTAAAACTGTACATGAATATTTGTGCAGGTTCAGTAGAAGCATGGACCCAGGTCCCATTTCCACTAACTAGTCAATCTTAGTCTTCCTAAGTCGTCAAGTGAATTAACTGGAGCTTAAGTTTCAATTTTGTCGTGAAACTATAGTAATTGACAAGGACTTCGATCGACTTTTAAAGCGGTTTTGAGTTGAGTGGACTTTCGAAAATAGTGCAGATAGAAAAGTTAAGTTTTTCATAGGATACATTGGTAGAGTGTTAGTAACCGTTTTGATTGTGTTAGGTTTTAGTTCTAAAACTCAATACCATGAATTAAGTATGTTAAGGTGTCTTTAAATTGAATTTCCCGGTTTCTAAACTTCGATTTGCAATACTGGAGCTGGAATATAGGTACCTACACAATGAAGTTAATTTATAGACTTCAAAACGGCACGTCATAGGATTATAACATAGTTTTTTACAAATTTATTAGAATTCATGTGGGCGTAACTAATATTGAATGCGTGATATTGAAACTTCCGTGTGCAAACGGAATGATTGGCGTCAAATTTTGATTAAAAAGATATTTTCGTAGTTTTTAAACATATGTATGAACAATTATAAACCACAACACAATGGTCGTAATGTCGTT
>JAHWXV010845292.1:0-11716 GCA_024586415.1 Phrixothrix hirtus
CATTAACTTGTTTATGTCATTACAGTGTATCAAGAAATCGTTCGTTCCAAACCATTACGTTCACTCTGAGAGAACCATTGTATAGAAAAATCGCATTGAGTTTTGTAGATATCGTCGTTATCGCATTCGGCGCTTTAATTACTTTTAAAATTGCACCCTTCAATGTTTTAAAGACAACTGGGGAAAGAGCGCAGGCAGGTCTTATCCATGAGGTACTGACATAGTGTCTGTACTTGCATATGTAATTTGTTTCTTATATTTGGAATTGCACCCTTAACGTTAACTAAATAAAAGTAATAACTATTAAGCTGGATTTTAGGCTCCCTCCCCACCATAGGAATAGGAAAAGACATATATTTTCTTTCCTTTTATCCACCGCCTTAACCCGTCAACGCAATGGCGGTAAACTTTCTTTGGAGCCCAAACCTTGTCCCGATTGCCAAGGTTCGCTTTAAAACAAGTGTAGTAGGCTTTCGGCAAAAGATTTGTTATGCCAGTTCTTCGCTTAAGCACCACATAATTTCCACAAATGTAACAAAAAACGTCGGGTTGTTTACATACTTGTGTGAAGACTTTATAAGGCAATAAAACTACAATTACAATAGATAGTTACACTGAGAACACCCTGTAAACTGAATAGTGTGAGAATTACAATACCTCTATAACGTCACCTATATAATCACACGTAAATTTTAATGGAGGTTGTTACGTCATTAGTGTTACTTTCACTAACTTTTTAATTTATTAATTCGATGTTGAATCCTGCGCATTAACCTTAATTAGCATAGTTCTAAAAAAATATAAAATATATTCTGGCTTCACATAATTATCTCGTGTTTGTGAGTGTATTAGCACGTTTTGCACATATGCAGTAAAATATTATTTTAGTAATTTAATTTAATAAGTAATTCAAATAACATCCTTACAAAATTAATATATTAATAATTACGATTGCAAAATTGAATTAAATATTTCATTCAAATAAAAATCAAGTAAATAATGTATAATCATTGAAAAATTTGTCGTGCACCAATAGCTGTAAATACCATGAGTTTATCGTGTATTGCTTGTACTCGTAATGGAGCTTATCACATCAAATGTGCAAATATCTCTAGAAACCAATATGGTGTAATCAACTCAAGAGCGGGATCACTTTAGAAGTGCTCTAACTGTATTGAGGCAGACATTGTGGAAACACTGACACAAAATTGTACTAAAGAACTTAATAGCTATCGAGGACCTTAAAAACACAGTTAGTTTATTGCAAAAAGAAGTTAAATCTTTAAAATCTGAAAGGAAATCAGGCGCTGGCTATAAAATGGTGATAATTATAAATGAAGTTATAAAAAGACAGAAACGAGAATAAAATTTGATAATTTTTAACCTAGACGAATCGTCTGAAGGCCTCTCAAAAGCAATAGAGGTAATAAATGCTATTGCGCTTAGTGTATCAACTCGCGCAATGAGGGTTTTTAGACTAGGTAAAGGTAAGCTTAATAAACCAGCGCCGCTTAAGATACAACTAACTTCTAAAGAGGATGTTTTCGCAATCGTAAAGAACCGAAAGAAGCCAATGAAATTAATTCTTTATCGCGTATATCTATATCTATGGATCAAACCAAATTACATCAATAACAATTAAGAAGTATTAAAACGGAACTTGAACTACGTAAAAGTAATGGGAACACAATATTTTTATAAAGTGTGTAAATGTCAAAAAACGATTAGCTGCTTTTAGTCATGTTAACATAAGATTCATTACAACTAATTTTCTAACTCTTATCAGAAAACACTCATGATGCTGTAGCATTATCTGAAACCTTGCTAAACCCTGATTATCCTTCTAAATTAATAAACATTTCTAATTATAATGTAGTTAGGACTGATCGTGTAACACATAGGGTGTACTTGCTGTGTATTTAAAAATGAATACAAATTTAAAAAATCTGGTGTGAGACAACACACGACCTTCTCTTACGTACTAAGGTATACAAATATGCAATGTGCACAAATAATTAAAACATTATTTACATATATTTTGGGAACGATAATTGTAACGGTCATCCATCCAAGTCACTGGACACGTAAAACACCGCTTAACTCCAGAGATAGATTTTTTCTGATAACTCGCTTTAAATAATTTTTTTAGGGCAACCTCTAAGTTCACTCAAAAGGATATGAGGGACACAAGAACTACAGTAAGTTTAAAAAAAATTGTTAAAAACGTTTTCGAGAAAATCGCAAAAAACTTAAAAGTCGCAAGAATAAAGTACCACTTCCGGTCATTCAATATTAACTAAATTCTTGCAGTTTTATATACAGAAGACATAAAACACAAATATAGTTTTTGATTTACATATAATAATTACTTTTTGAGAAGCGTTGTTCACAACTAATACTCCAAGTACTTTCGGTTACTCAATTTCCAAAAATTTGTTAGAGAAACTCCTTGCTTAATATAAAACTAAATTAAGTAACTAAGAAATATACAAAGTTTAAAGAAAATCGTTGAAGTCGATTTCAAGAAAACCGTGAAAATGAAGAA
Organism: Phrixothrix hirtus; assembly: GCA_024586415.1. Classification (NCBI taxonomy): domain Eukaryota; kingdom Metazoa; phylum Arthropoda; class Insecta; order Coleoptera; family Phengodidae; genus Phrixothrix; species Phrixothrix hirtus. The sequence continues at coordinate 2,546 of JAHWXV010845292.1, forward strand.
ATCGAAAATTATTTTAAAATGGCAGAAATTAAGTGGTACTTCCGGTTATTCTATTTTAAGCAAATTTTCGATTTTCCAGAAAAAGGCGGTTGTGACCCCAAATATAGATTTTTATTTAGTTAGGGCTTTTAGTTTCGTAGTTATTGTATTCAGCGTTAACAGTAGAAGGCTTCCGGTTACTCCATTTACAGAAAACTTTCTGAGTAACCGCCTAGATTATATGAAATGGTCTTAAATACTTAAGGAATACAATAAATTTTAAAAGTTTTTACAGCCGATTTCGAGAAAATATCGAAAAACCAAAAATTCTGAAAATATCTAAAAATGACACGAATAAGGTGGTACTTCCGGTTATTCGATTTTAATCAAATTATGATCTTAAATAAAAATTTTCATTTATGGATTATATATATATATATATAAATGATATTAAAATTGCTTTTGGTATTATTTACTGGCCTCGAATTGTGAATATTAAACGTTTGTATGATATTTCTGATGCCATCTAAAAAATTTATTTAGAAACTGATTATATCATTATAACTGGTGACTTAAATATTAATCTATTAAATGAATCTCCGGATAGAAATTTTATAATGTCAATAATATCTGACCGCAATTTGAAACAAATAACAAATAAACCAACAAGTCGCACAATATTCTGAAACGCTAATAGATGTGATATGTCTCAATAAAAACATTGAATATATATTTTTGGTAATATCGATTTGGAGTGCAATACACAGATCATTGATTGATATATGTGTCGTTTCAAATTAAGGGAACAAAACTAGAACATACATTTTTATTGTACACAGGGATTTTAGAAATTTTAATCTTGAAAACTTTTCTTGTGATGCCACAATGATTCAGTGGCAAGATATAAATAAAATAATAAATCTTGACGATAGAGTAAAAAGTCTAAATCAAACTATAGTGTCTCTTTGATACACACGCGCCCTTAAGGGTAGTTAAACTTGAAACAAATTATAAACCATATATAACACATAACTTAAATAAATGATTTCTCTAAAAAAAAACGCATACAAAAAAATATATAAAAAAAACATGAATTGTAATAAATAGATGTTATTATACTGAATTAAGAAATTATGTTAAGGTAGCTGTAGAAAACGAACGAAAGGTACGTATGCACCACACATTACAGATTAATAAGAATAATTCTAAAATTCTTTGGAAATATTTAAGAAATTGGGGAATTTGCACAAAAAGAAATAAACAGTGTTTACCTGGTCACTTATGTAAATGAAATTAATAATTATTTCTTAAATATCGCGGGTACTTCTGAAGCATGTAGTAATCCAATAACATATTTCAAAGACACTAAAATGGCTGGGAGTGTTTTCTGCTTAGAAGAAATATCTAATGAAGGCATATTTAAAATCACAACTAGTATTACATCTGAAACTTATGGATGTGATGGGATAAATATAAAAATGATAAATCTTGTTCTCTCGTTTTGCATGAATACTGTTAGAGAATTATTTAATTGTTTGCTCAGACTTGGTGTAGTACCTCAAATATGCAAAATGGCTGATGTAAAACCTAGACCAAAGTCTCAGCATCCACAGTGTTTTAATGACCTTTGAACTATCTTTATATTATCAGCATTCTCGAAAATGCTCGAAAAAATAGCTGTGATTCAGTTTGAAGGATATCTATGTCAAAACGAAATACTTCCAGATATATAATCGGGATTTCAAAAGCAACAGAGTACTCAAACTGCCATACTTAGAATAACTAATAATTTAGTCTTAGCATATGATAAATACATGGCCAGCATTCTTGTACTTCTTGATCAAAGCAAAGCCTTTGATTTAATTCACACTGAATTACTGTTATCCAAGCTATCTCATATTAGCTTAGATGAAATTTCCCTGCAGTGGTTATGGAGCTACCAAAACAATGGCATCCAACGAGTGAAAATAACTAACAACAATGTTTCTTCTTTCAAATATATTGCCAGTGGGGTCCCTCAAGGAAGCATTTTTGGACCAATTTTATATGCAGTTTTCAATTTCTCTTTTCCTACAGCAATTACATATACAAATATGTACTTATATGCAGATGACGTACAGATCTATATAAGTTTCCCAGAATATTAATATGGACTTGTGTAACATTTCTAATTGGTGTAGTAAAAACGGATTGAAGATGAAACAACGGTTATGTGCATAGGAGCCAAATAACGCAGGGCCACTTTTCAAGATAAAAACATAATGGCTAGTGAAACTATAGTTTAGTGGACAGAATGTGCCAAAACTCTAGGAGTGCATTTAGATAATCAGTTAATCTTTAACGAATATATCCAAAGTGTTCATCAAATTTCGTCATTTTATCACGCAAGAGTCGAAATTAAAATTAGTTAAATAGCTCATTTATCCACATATTGAGTACTGCAGTTTTGTTTACTATTGCTTTCTAACTGCTTATGATCAAAAAAGAGTACAAAGGATTCAAAATGCGTGTATTCGGTTTGTGCGCAGTATACCCTACCGACATCACGTAACTACATACCTAGAAATGTGTAATGAAATTAAAGTTTCTAATATAATAATGTGTTTAGCTTTAACTTTCTTGCATAAATTACGTCATTTTAAAACTCCATTTTATTTATATATTCCGCTAACAAGGAGACAACAGATACATAACGTTAACATAAGAATAAACAGTTTCACTGTGCCGCAACATACTACAACTACACTTCAGAGATCATTTTCTTATACTGCGCCCACTTTATAGAATTTAGCATTAACTAATTTAGATCGTCCGTTATTGCAATTTATCAACCAAGTTAAAGGAATTTCTTTAAGGCCATAAATTATAACTAGAGATCGAGTCATTCTATTATTATACTTGTATTGTATCTTTCTTTTTATTATGTGTGAAGCATGTATTTAAGTTATTACTTATTTACTTTGTACACAATAAAGATTTATGTATTTATTTGTTTATTTGTATTATTCACGTATATATTTACTAATAGATGGTATATGTAAGTTGTCAAAAACTGTAGGTAATGGAGAAAAACTAAAACCGGTTCTGGAAATAGCATAAAAAGTAAACTAATAATTTGTATTCATTTTCAATCACCTGATATCGTGCAGGTTTGTGTTATATTCCAAGGTTTTCTACCGTTGTCGAAGCATTATACTATGCAAAGCGCTCCAACTACCCATGAGCAATTATAATTATCTACTAAGTATAAAAAAATAGCAGATGGCGCCTATTTACGTTAATCTGTATATTTTCCGGATGGCCTGGACGTTCTAATATCTATGTATCGATTAGAACCATTCCGACTCCACTGCGTTATTTAAGGCAGATACTCGTTACGTCTTAACGTATATAATTTTAATATCTTACTAATAATTTGTCCTGTGAAAGTATATCCGTGAAAGCGATTTTGATAGTCTATGTGTACATTTATATTTTAAATGATATCGCAGAAATACAATTGCTATAAAATTAATCTATACTTTAACACTAGAATACCCGACGCCGTCAAAATGACGCTTTTCAATTTTTAATGATCCATAATTTTCAAAGTATTTTTTGCAAACATGCCTCTTTGTGAATTTTACTATATTTTAGTGTACAACAAAGTGGATCTAATTTCATTCATGAAAGTTACATAATTTTCAATAGAATACATGGTATAGTTAATATATCCAAAGCAATCAGTTTGACGGCACCTTCTTAATGCAGTGAATTCAAGGCTAACTAGTATTGTTCCACTTGTGCGTTACTTTATTGGTATTAGTGTCAGTTCTGACTTCGTTGTGAATACATGTCACGTGACATTTTCTTCGATCACTTTCGACGACTAAAAATATTTCCACAAATGCTAGGATGTGACCAGGAAATACTACGTAAATTACAAAATAATCTAATACCGGGGAAGTAAATAGTTTACATGTTGAAGATTATGTATTACGTGATACAAGTTCATCCACGGGTGAAAGACTCTATGAAATTACAGAATAATGTATTTGTGTATGATATTTTTAATCAAACGATTACTTACTTGCAATATTATATGTCTATTAAGGGAAGCGATACAGCGTGAGTAGTGTGATAGTACGCTGACGAATTTTGGCCAATAAAGTCAATTGTATTGGTGTAGAAAAATGCTGCGGCTTAGTTTTAGTACAATCTTCGTAGTTATTACTCTTAAAGATTACAATTTACAGCATACCTGCCATCAATATTACTTAATTTATGCCATGGGGGAAAATATACGGTTGTATTTTGACCTACTAAGTGTGAATGACTTTTACAGCAGAGATAAAGGTTTTCACATTATATACCTTGAGAGATACTGATGTTGGTAGTACTGTAACTTCCAAGTCTCAAAATTCGGATTATACTTAATACACTTAATATACTTTATAATGTTTTGGTAATCCATTAGAACACGCAATAAAATAAGAGTCGTATTTTAAAAAAATTAACCTAATTTTCATATAACTTTGGAATCTATCCAAAATCAAACCGTTGTTAATATTAATTAGATCTTTTAATCCATGCAATTTGCCTTTTGATAGTTTTCGTTGTAGCGTTCCCGGACTTTTAGATGCTTAATATGCATGCCGATTCCTAATCTTTCATGTGTCACAATTCGAAATACAGTTAATAATATACATTACAATGTTTGGGAAAGTATTTAAATCAAACCTCAAAAATACATCATAAAACTTATGAGATTGCGTTTATAAAATTACGCTTGACATTCGCATGATTTTGGGCGTTCTATTGCTATGGATAACTTCTATTTCGACACATTTCCCGGTTCATCTGGTTATTTTATAATTGATTTGGCGTTTGCAGCGTTTTAAATTCTCTGTTATATATAACATGCTAAATATTAGCATTTTCCTAAATGATAATTAAAAGTTTGAAGTTTCAGTATAAAAAATCGAAACAACTTAAAAGCGATTAAGGAAGCAGCCAGTTTTTCTCCATAATTGTGTGATTATGCATGAATTAAATATAAAACATCAAAACTTAATGATATTATGAACAAGATTGAAAGTAAGAAATAAGGTGAATCCCAAGTTTTACTACTTTTAGAGTTTCTAAAGTTCCTATATTTTTTATTGAGCTATAAATACAAGCCGGAGTAAATATACGATACACCTATGTAATATACCGATATTGAAGTCAATTTACAGAAACAAGTTCCTAAATAAACAGTTGTGAGTTACATTCGTATAATTGAAAGTTATTTATATCCATTAAAATGGATCATGACCTTATTTTAGTAACATTCAATTTTAGTAACAATATCTCATGTTGCTACCACCAATTTACATAGTTTGTTGGTTATTATTTGGCTTTAACGTTTATCTATGCATTCTTTCTCTTTATCAAAAGCAATAATTACATTGAAATCAAAAATTCGTAATATATAAAATACAAACAATAAAATAACGAGCTATTTACATAAACGCAGTTTAGACATATAAACGGTTTATTAACAACGAGTGAGCAACGATCTTTGACAAAGGAATTTCAAGAAACCAAACGAACACTATTGCCTAACCTAGACATTTAATGTTGCTAAATATTTTTTACTATAGGTGTCATATACAAGGTGGCAAATATGTATGGAAACGGATACATATTTCCAAACCGGTTAAAGAGAAAAGATTCATTTTTAGGTAAGTTATATAGCTAATTAGTATCCAAATGCTACCGTACCTACTATTTAAAGCTAATGAACCGTGTAACAGCACGATCACCATTTTAAGTTTTTTTTAATGGCACTATAATATAAAAACTTATATTTTCGAAAGCACGGTTTATATGCTTTTCGATTTCTGAAGTTACTTAGTTAGTATTAAAGCTAATATTCAAAATCGATACTAATAGAATAAATCTGAGTGGCTACAACCATTTTATTTAATCACTAATAACCAATAAAATAAAACAAATGAAAAGGCAATTACGATTACAAAATACTTCTTGATAATAATGGATACGTTGAATAAAGCTGATTAATGAATTCGACAAAATATCTGTAGAATTATCAGCAGCTGCATTGATAAATCGTTCTTGTACTTCTTCAATAGTCGTTGACCGATTAATATAAACTTGATTCTTTAAGTGACCCCACAAGAAAAAGTCTAGAGGGGACAAATCAGGTGATCTAGGAGGCCACTATATTGCTTCACTTCGCCCTATCCATCTGTCTGGAAATATTTCCTGTAAATATTGCCGTACGTGCTGTGCAAAATGAGGCATTGGTCCATTTTTCTGGAACCAAATGGTTTTTGCCACTAAATTTTGATTTTCATAATTTGGGAATAATTGTCTTAGTCGGGGTATGACAAGCTATTGTAATAGTTCCAAATACCTTACAGTTGTTAAATTTGCATTAATAAAGAACGGACATACAGTATGACGACCAATAATACCACGCAAAAGATTAATTCTTTGTGAATATTGCGCATGAGTTTGTTGCATCCAATATAGATTGGTATCAGAGCAATATCTGCAGTTGTGACGATTAACCTCTCCACTCAAACAACAAATACATACATCTCGAAACAGTACATCGTTCATGAACATCATACTGCTCCATATTGTTCATCATTGTCGCGTCAAAATCAGTTCTTCTATCAACCTCATCTTCACTTAAATCTTGCGATAAATGAATTTTAAACTTATGAGAGCTTTCGCGTTTGATACTTTTTGTAATTGATCCCCTACTCATGTTGTGATTCAAAGTCAACTATCGTATTGAGGTTGTTGGAGGTTCCGTAACATTTAACATGCCATTAAGAGAATTGTCATCATTTGTAACAGTACTTGGTTACACTACTTTTGCACGACTTTAACACTACTAGTTTCGTCCAATCTTTGCAAAGTTTTCGTAAGGGCTGATTTGAAATGGGTATACTATCAGGATGAGTTTCATTAAACAAATTTCCTACCTAAGTGCAACTTCGTCGTCTGTCACCATATCCAATAATCAAAAGAATTGTAATGTGATCCGTTTCATTTAAATGTACCATTTTTAAAATATTTACAGATAATACTCATTTAAATCTATGTGAGGTTATCAATGTCAAGCAATTCAATAACAGAAAAAAAAGAATAATACGTTTCTTAAGGTAAAGGTGATTGGAAAATAATAAATTCCAATAAGTCCAAATAAATGAATTTAATCGTAATTTAATCCTTAATTTTCCAGCAAGCCGATATCTATATAGATACACTCGTCTTCAATGAAAATGTGTACAGTAAAATTAACTGATGTAAATAGGACTTCTAATAAATATTGGTGGCAAACGAACACATACGAAGCTGTAAGAGAACTGACAAGAGATACGGTCACATTCGCAACCTACTTTAAATAACTAAAGTTAAATAAAGAGTGTATAAAACTGCATTATTATTAATTTATTCACAAATCCTGCACTTAACTTTGAATTTTTTTATTATATGTTGATTGATTTAATTATTGAATACTATAGACATTATAGAAAATTAATTTCTCTGAAAATCTAGACTGAAAATTTTTGTTAGTATTTTATAAGCATTTATACCAGTGTTAGTAAAACAACCAAACTTTTTTTTAGGTTATTTGCTTAATCATTAAATTGAAATTGAATTTTCGGATAAATTCATTTGCTAAATAATTATGTAGATGGTAAATAAATAATCAAAATTGTTACTAACGATGGCTAGATCGGTAATACAGGCAACTAAGTGACTAACGAAAAATCACACATTAAAGCAGTTTTACATAATTCGCTTACACTACTTGTAAGCATTTTCATTGACGACGACTGTATGTCATTTTTATCGATTTTAAGAATTAGTTGTAAAAACAAACTAATTGCGTAACAGTGACTGAAAAGCGTAGAAACCGTGATTTCTATAAAAATAGCGCCATTCGAGATGGCGATTGTGCTCTTACAAATTTTATTAGTTTTAAATACGAAGTACCGTGAAATGTGGATATTAATCAGTAATATAACTTGCCTACAAGTGAATCTTTTCTCTTCAGCCGTTTTGGATATATTTAACCGTTTTAATGCTTATTTGCTACCTTGTATACAAAGAGTTTATTACTTACTATCAGTAAATTTTACAGTTTACTATAAACCACAATCTAAAATATTTTATATTAGCTTGAGAAAATTCAAGTTTAAGGAAATATTTATAATACGTATATTTCAGCCTAAACAGTTCATATCTAGTTCCTATGTAAATTTTGATTAGAAGACTAAGTATATAAACAGGAAAGCCCTGAGTTCTCTAGTTGTTTAAAATTTTTAGCGCTCCATTATTAAACATTGTTCTTCGGATTAATACTGAAGTTGATATAATTAAATATTAATTGCAAATGAATCTACTCACTAACGAGGAATTGATACAGACATCTAAATTCTGGGCATATATGGCTACGCGTGAGTCCACTTTCATTAAATTAGCATAATAAGCTTATTTCACTTCATATCGTACAATTGTTACGTATACTCTTGAGTAAATTTTAAAACACCGGGGGTTTACCCCGGTTAGTAATCAACTACATTCTCATTGTCAGTCGTGTAATGTACTTTTTAGATAAAATAAATTTAAAAGCTTTGTTATAAAATTCAGAAAACGCTCATTAAATACGTATAATTTCATTTTCAGGCTAAAAAAACAATACAGAAGGTGGCGCTCGATGTTTTCCGATATAGGACGTATTTTAAATTAATTACGATTTAGCCACCGTTCAAAGCTTCCTCAAAGGTAATGATACTTATAGTTACGCTTTATGTAATTAGTGAAATTGTGCTTACACCACAACAAACGTACGTTTTGTTTATTATGTAATAGTATAATTGCACTGCTCTATCCATTTACCCGGAACAATTTCTAAGCCTTCTACAACCTATTAACTACTTAAACTGATTAGACAAAGTTAGATCCAACAGCTGTACAGTCACAAACATAGAAATTGCTAAAAAATACTAATTGCAAGTATTTCAATCTGTACTAAAGGTTGTCTATAGAATTACGTACAATTTTAATATTATTTCCTTTTTCCTATATAGAGCATTGACGCGTAAAGCCAAGGGTCCTGGGTTCGATCCCCAGTCAGGGAATGAATTTTTCTAAAATATTTTTAATTCCTAAAATATACAGAAATCT
>JAHWXV010845294.1:0-10844 GCA_024586415.1 Phrixothrix hirtus
AATAAATTAGTGTACATAGTTACTTATAAATAAGTGTAGAATTAAGTGAATATAAATAAACATTGTAAAAACAATTAGCTAGTTTCGTTACAATATGTATGATTAACATAAATGCAGGTAACTTAAATTTTTTAGGTTTTACATAGAATTGTACCATAAAGCTGAAGTAGAACATTTACCATTATAAAATATAACAAGTTACAATGATATTTATAAAGTAACTATGTAATAACAAATTTCCAAATAGAATAAATTAAACGTCTAGTTAATATTTTTGATTATTTATTATAAAAGCCAATCTAGGCACTATCACTTTCATTTCCAAAACTATCAATATCACTTTTCTAAACGAATAATAAATAGTTCAATTAAATCATTAACGATACCATCAAATTTATACGTTTTGCGTCTTCTTTAATTAAGTGTATTAATACAATTTTTTTAATTGTAAATGGTAACATTTTTCATGGCTTGTAATACATGTTTTTTACTTTCAGTTAATTTTAAGTTTTATTTTTTGATGCAACTTTGTTTTCAATGTAAGCGCATATTAATTCTATGGGATTTCATTCAAAATGATAAATAAAGAGGTAATCTCAATACAACTTAATTTTGTATTCTAGTCATTTCATCTGTAACAAATTATACTCTTCTTTATGTTAATGAATTAAATCAAGAAGCTCCATTCGTACCATTTTTTCATAAAACTTAATATGTTTCAATTTCAACCAATCCTGCATATTTTTTTCTTTGATGATGCTACAGAAATTGTCTCTAATTTATGACAGCATTCTCTGGTAACTTTTGTAGCATCTTTCTAAACCATTCTTCAAATACCATTGCACTTATTTCTTCATGATAACCTATTGTTATTTACCTTCAAAAATTAAGGTGGTTTCATTCACAAAACTACTCATCTCCACTATTTCAAAGCAATAGATACTCTTTGAACAAATGCCTATCTTCTACTTTTAGTCACGTCTTCAACCCAAACCTTTTGTTTAGTGTGACCCTAATTTAACAAAGTTTCCCCAAGGTAATAGATAGGTCGACTTTCAGATATATATCACTTCACAGTGGTTAAATACTTTTGTTTCCATCTAATTATCACTGTGTTCCATTAACTTTTTCGTGTTAATTTCATTATATACACATAAATTACATTGTGCAATTTACCGGATTCATTATTTTATACGCTACTTTTATCGTTGTAAAATACGTGAAATATTAATATTTAAGTTACCTGTATAAAATAGCATATAAGATAATTTACTTACTTGAAATTAATTTGTTTCAGTAGTTTATTAAATATTGAAAGGCTGACTTGTGGTAAATCTGAATTGCATATTTTATTTAAAATCAATCATGTAGGTAATTCATTTTTTATAGAAAAAAAAACTATCAACTGTTCATCTTAATCCATTTTAAACATTTTCATCATAAGCATTGATCATCAAGTGTCTTCCTGTACTTTGTTCTGCATGGTTGTCTATATTCTTTTACAACACACTATACAGTTGACTTTGCTACACTTAAAATTTATAATACATATAAACAATGCAATGCATAAAATGAAACTAAAAACTAACCTAACGTTTTTCCTATTGTAGATACTGTAGCTGTAATTTTCATTTCGGGTATATCAATTTGCGTCTTTTTAAATGTATTCACAATACTTTGCTTCTCAGCAATTGATAAATTCCCCAATCCTAATTGACATCCAATTATCGATGTGCACAGTGTTGCATCCATTTTTACAGATACGTAAATTTTTAATGTAAATAAACACTCAAAATTCAAAACAATAAGATCATCTGACACAATTCAGTAGCAATTACTCACTGTAGTTTGTTTGGTGCAAAATGGTTGACCAATTACCAGTCAAAATTCGTTATTGTAGCACATAATATTCAAAACACTCCTCCGAATTAAAAAACAGACCATAGTTATATACACCAAAACAGATAAATGCCATTATACAACAATACTGCAACAGTAGTGATTATGTCTAAATAACAAGTTTAGTGTCTTACTTACTAGACAATTTAAACTACCCAATCTGAAATTTGATTGAAGAATATCCAAATCTTCAAAAAGGTTTCAAAATCTTCAGGCGACTAAAAAATTTTATGGAGAGGAGAAAGACGTATTTTGACAATCTGTTTTATAGTCAAACTGTACATGAGGACGAATATTAATAGTTTTTTTAATTAAGGTGGTTATTTAAATTTCCCTTAATGTTTTAGTTAGTCAATGTAAACATATATTAAGTTAAATTAATTAAAAATACCTACTGCACTTTACGAGTTACTTTTTGTTATATTAAACAAGTAAATTTAAAATCTACCATTTAATTGTTTTGCTTCCCTCTTTTAAAAAAGCTGTGATGATCAACTATAAATAGTATAAACTTTGAAAAGAAGAAGAGAGGTATAGGTCAAATTAAAAAAATATTTCGAATTCGTATGTCCCAAACTAAACACTATACTGTTTCAAAATTTAGAACTAATTTTTCTAAAAACTTCTATTTCATGATATTCATCTTTTTTCCTTTGTACCCTTCATATTGTATTTTAATTTTTAAATTCTCATATACATTATACTCTCTCTTAATTGTTTATTTATATTAACCGTATTTACGAATTTAAACAGTAGTAAGTATATCCATTTCAAGTAACCTCTTCAACAGGTGCATAACAGAAAGCAAACAACCACTATATCTGCACAAGGTTAAAAAATTTGGTTCACCCATGACTATGCAATGCTCAGTACCACATCAGCCTATTTAAAGTGTTAAATTAATACACTACACTAACTTCAGATAACCTCTGCTTTAACAGGCTTCAGTTATTTAACTTATGTCAACTCTATCCAAGTTACACAATAAAAGAGCTATTGTATTTTACCTGGGTAGAATATAAGTTGAAGGTTACACTAGACATTATGCAGAGAGATAAAGGGCCAAATTGTTTGAAAGTGTTTTGTACATAGTTGTACAGACCAAATTATTTTGTAAAAGAATTTAATTTAATGCCATTGTTAGAGTATGTTTAAAAAAATTCCATGTTTTCTAAGACTACCTTAACATCCCATTAACAAAGCTTAATGAAGTAAACTCCAGTTCAAAATAGAATCATGAAGAAAACCCACTTAAAATTTCCCTAGAATACAAAAACTAGATAGATAGAACATATGAAATGTGTTCTTCAGTATGAAATACAATTTTATATAATATTTTCGTAATGGTGAAGCTTTGAAGTCATTCAAATAATAAAATTAGAAAATGTTTTGCTTCATAGAAATTATCTTGACATCATAGTTGTTTATCGGGTTATATTTATCCATTATGATTAATATATTTATTGTTTATACCTACATATAATTTCCAATTCTTTTAATCAATTTATTTATATTTATTCTTGACTGAAAATTTTTATTTTGTAGCAGTTTTTGCTGATAAATACAGAAAATTTATATTTCTTTAATTTACCAATAAATGGCTACATCCATGTTTTATATATTTGAATTAGTATGCACAAAATCTAAAACAAGTTGAAAACCACACTATAACGGCAATAAGGTAAGTAGTGAAGGGCTTATGATTTGAAAAATCTGAAGTTCGAGTGCTTCTTGCATTCCATGGAGTTCTTCGATTCATTTACAAGTGTCCTTTTGCTTGCTTCCCATTCTTGTCAAAACAGAAATTTTGGTTATCCAGGGTGTTCTAGCTAAACCATCTTACAAAATTCCTGCATAATTTCCGACTTTTTCAAGTATCAATATAATTTTTTCGAAATACGTGACCATTGGTATTATTTTATCTGGTATTAAAATAAATGGCATTTTGAAGGAAAAATTTATTTTAGAGTAAAAAAATAATTTAATATCATACACAACTAGTTTAAAATATACATGCATCAATGACACTTCAGTTTGCAAAATATTTTGGCCCATATAATAGGAAACACATAAGTAACACAGTTTTAAGACAAAACTACAAGTGTTCTTAAGGTGTCAGTTTTTTCATATGCTTGAATTTCTTTCTCTACTACTTCCTTAATTTTACAATCACCTTCATATCTTTTAAACTGTTTTCTTTCCTACTCCTTTATAACAACCAGTTTCCTTTATCTTCAGTTTTCTTACTAATATTTGTTCCTGTTTTCCTTTTTAACAATACTTCTTTATACTCGTCAGTATGAAATTTATTGAAGAGATTCTGTAATAGCACTGTTTCAACACTGTTATATGAAATGATAGTATGTACACAATATTCTTATCGAAAAGTATTTATTCAATCATATTTTTTATAATACAGTCACTGCTGATATTAAAAAAAAACCTGTTATAGATATATATTTCCAAGGCAGACTTAAGATATATTGTAAAATACACTTGTTCTCGTGTCAGATGAAAAACACAATTTATTAAATTCCCCGCATACAATCCGTTGTCAGATGTTTATTCCATACAATCAAGCTGTGTACTTGATTAACTATTTGCTAACATTTGGTTTGCAATTTTTCCTGAAAAATAGGTGCTCACAAGAAAAATTGATTGTTAGAAAAAATAAAAATATAAAGTTTTGACAGATCAAATATATTAATACCTAAATTCAGAGGGAAAAACTGACACTATTTAGAGCATAGCTGTAATTGTATGATGTTCAATGTTATTTTAGGGAATAATTGATACATTCTCTTTTGAAAAAGATGGAGAAAAACTGCAATAGTGACAGCAATCGGATGTCTCGATACGATTGAATCATCTTTAAGAAATGAATTGGCAATTTCCCCATGATATCTAATTTCAGCAGGATGGTGTAACTGTTCATACTACCAAGATCTCCATTAATATCCTGAAGCAACTTTTCTCCAATTTGTTTCGTATCAATAAGATTCCTTGAGAAATTCCATGACATTTTTGTAGGAATGTCTTAAAAAGTTTAGTGTATTAAGACTGTCAACAAAAAATAGAAATGCTTATGGTATCTGTTATACAACCAATATTTTCCAGGATACGTTGAGCAGCTGTACATCAGAGCTACTGTCTGCACAATAATGAAACTCATTTGAGTCACAAATGGCAGACTATAAATTTCATGCTTGTGAGTTTTTAAATAAATATCTCATAATCTGTAAACATCTATTTATTATTGCCCATTTCCTGCCAGACTCTGTATTTTACAGGAAAAAGTTCAAACATTTTATTAGCAAATTCTTGTAAATGCTTTAAGCATTCTTCGCAGAAGTTATTTATTTGAACGAACATAAATTTGCATTCCTTAATTTAATGTCTAGTTGAAAAATCTAGATTAATGTCCTTTGAAGATAAGAGTTTTTTATTTAGTTCAAGTTTAGTCTTTCCTCCATTTTCTTTCTTTGTTAAACACTGTATAATATTCGCGACAGTCAAATAAAGTCTTTGTAGATAAATGAGAAACAGACCCTGAGATTAGTATTTGGTAAGGAATTATCCTACTTCGGTAGACATAGCTCAAGAAATTGATAATTTTCAAACATTATATCTAAGGTATTGCTCTACATATTGTTTTGCAAAAGCTTTACCTAACAAGCTCCTTTAGGTTTGAACTTCTGATTCTCTATAACCTTAATAAACTTTCTTCATTGAAATTAAATCTGATTCTGTTTCTCTGTATATAGAACTCACCTAACAAATTGATCCTTGAATAACTGTATAAATAATGACGAAACTGAGAAATTTTAGAATTTGTAAGCGAATTTTAAACATATTGTGTATAACATAAAATCAACAAAATCCCTTGTTTAGAATATTTATCACTTTCTATAAATGTCAGGAGTAGTTTCAAATAATTTAACATGTTAACATTGACGTTAAACTTCCGGTTTATACCTCACAGCGTCAACTATTCTTATTTTAATTTTCAAAATAGAAACTTTATTTTACTCATATACGATATGTTTAAAAACAGTTTTTTTATTTTTCTATTGAAAAGCTACTTTTTAAATGTACCACTGGTGGTTCACGACAGCTGTCATGAAAATTTTTCAATTGGAACCGTCATGTACCATTGGTAGATATTACCAGCACTAATGAATGCACAGAGTTGTTGCGTGTGTAATTGTCGACTAGTGTAAACATATGATGCAATCTTTGGTTGGGTAGTAATTTTCCAGCGTTCAACTGTGCATTTTTTGAATCTAAAACGTTATTTGGTAACTATTTCTCATTTTATTGATAAGGTTTCATTAAATTACAGATTTCTGTCCGCCACTAAAAATTTACTTGGTGGCCTTTTTAAATCATTTTGTTTTTTGTTTCAGATGTATATAAATGCATAGCCATCAAGATGTCTTCAAGAATAAATAAAATTTTTAATTTAGTGAGGGATAGTAATACATCTTACAATTATTTGACCTTGGATAATTAGCCAAGCAGTTCATGAACACCTGAAGTATCCAGAGTATCAAATAAGTTGAATCTAATGACTCAACTTTGGACAAATCAACCAAGTAGTTCATAATTACCTGAAATATTAAATGATCTAGAAACATACTACTTTTTGTCTGATTAAGAAAAATAAGACCCTTCTGCAGATTCTGAGGAATCAATTTACCTTCAAACAGCAATAACGAATCACAGCAGTGATGCAAATGAGGAGCTGTTAATAGAAGACGAAGCTGAAGCCAATGATTATGAAATTGTTAGCAGCAACAATAGCAACATTACTGATCAATGGAATTCTTGCGGCGAGGTCACTAATATTTTTCAGTTTTCTGAAAAAAGTGGGCTGAAATGCAACGACGTGGATTTAGCAAGTTCTTACGTCATATATCGAAAATTTATAACTGATGAAGTCCTTGATATTATACCTAAAGAAATCAATTAATATGCTTCAGAATATATTGGAACCCACAGAATTCGTCCGAGATCTATGATACATAAATTGAGCAATATCAATCATAATGAGCTCAAACAATTTCTAGATATACTCATGATAATGGGAATATACCATTTACCTAAGAATTGTATTGCTCTAACAATATTTTGTATGGAAATAAACTTATTCAAATATTATGAAACGTGACAGATTCAACTGTATGTATTTTTAAAATTTACAATTTGCTAATAATAGTGAAAATCCAGCTATAAGTCAAGAGTGATTATCCAAAGTAAAGAATATTTTAAAGGTAGTTTGTCAACAGTTTCAACAAATAATGTGTGCTGATAAAAATCTGGTAATTGATGAAACTATAGTGCCTTGGAGAGGCAGATCACAGTTTCGTTAATGCCTATCTGCCGAAAGATATAACTGCAGTGTAACAATTTGCACTGATGAAAGCTACACATATAACCTAATGATATATGCAAGCAAAAATTGTCCAGATAGACCAAACAATGATTATAGACACATATACAATGTTTGCAAGGATTTACTCCTTGGAAGGATTTCTCAATAAAATTATTATAACAGTATAGATTTATGTAAACAACTTTTGCAATGTAAAACATGTTTGCGGTACTGTTAGGTCAAATATAATAAATGAATGCCGAGTCCACATACCAGAAGACAAAATAGTATTAAATGGGCTTAACTTCTGAATCTACTGGTAAAAAAGCTATAAAGAACAAATGAAAATAATTTTTCAACAAAAGTATTATTCTTTGCAGAATAATACGCCTGATAAACAATTTAACAAAGGAAGTCCTACCTCAAACGTTTTCCTCTGCGATTTTCATCTGTTTATTCCATTTAGGGAGTACTTGCTAGGCAAGAAATTTAACACGAGAAAAAATGACAAATAGATTGAAAACTTCGCACTGCAAGCAAACAAATAAGTTTGTCATGATAACAATTCAAAAGTTACCGAAATACTGCAATAAATTCATTTTAAAGGATGGATACTATACCAAAAATATTGCATACTTTATTAGTTTAATAGTATTATAATTGTTATTGAAGTAAAAAGCCCAGGTCAAATCTATTCATCCCGCATAGATATTACTTCTAGAAAATGATAAATTTCTTCAAAAGTACAAATAATACAAAATACATTTAGATTATGGTTGGAATAAGTGATATTGATCATGTACTTCCCTACTGTTATTTAGAATGAAAATCGCCAAGGTGGTAAAGTATAAATTGGTATGGAAGCATTTCCATTAGTAAGAAATAATTATAAAAAGTATTTATTATTACAATGAGAAAATAATAAAAGACTGATAAATAGAATATTGGTAAGATAGTTTTCATACTCAATATACTGTTATCATTTTAGCTGTAGTATTATGAGTCAGTAATGGAATTTTCTGATATGCATACTCAAGCATTAGAAGTCTATTCACAATTTTAAATGTAAATTGGTTGCAATACTACTGCTATATGGAAGTATAGAAAACGTATTTGCTCTGTCTACAACAAAACATTACAAGAGCTAAATTTGGTGTTTATTATTGAACTGTATATTATGTTGTAGATCTTATAAAAAAAAGATTTTACTCAATGCGTAATTTTTCTGAACTGCACAATTAATTAAAATAGCCATCAAATATATTTAGTTACATTAGAACCAAATAGCCGAGTAGGTATACGGAATTGAGTTATTATTGATTAATTTGGTATGTAATTAGTAAAAGCAGTCATCTACATATGCATAAATATTCATGACAGCTAAACCTGGGATAACCATGTTTAATACAGTATAATTATGTGCTCGAGGAACATTTTACATTTCCTTCCACCATCTCAATAATATTTGTCAATCTAAACTAATTTAAATTCATAAAACAACTAAAAACATAAAACATTATAAAAATAATTCTTGGAAATTGTTAACTGTCTTAAATTTCTATTTAATTCCAACAATTGTTTCATATTTAAACAATAATTTTAAAAAAATTGTTTTTCTTTGATATTCAATTTTTGAAACTAAATATTAACTAAACTTTAACATCATAATCTATTAATTATGACAATTGAATTTAATAACATTCCTCAACATTGTTAGCTATGAACAACCTGTCGTAACAAATAAAATAAATGAATATCAAAAATTTAAACATTAAAATAAAATTAAAACAAACTGTTTTTAGATGAATATGTGTTTCTAGGTAAGTGTAAGTATTTTAAACAATGATCTCACAATCTACCTAAATTACAGTTTGAAAAATATACAAATATATATATAGTGAAATCTCCTGTTAGCAAACACCAAGAGTTCCAAATTTTTTGTCTGCTAATGGGAACTGTTCGTTAATGAGAAAACAAATAAAATCATGGTAAAAATCGTAAATAAATGAAAAACTAATTAGGTACGTTTTATTGGCTTGAAAAACATGTTTTACATACAGTAAAGGGTCAATTAACCGAAGATTAATCAACCAAAACATTAATCAACTGAACAACGTTAAAAAATTATAGAGAGAAAAGTGTCACAGTTTCCATGAAAGTACAGTGTTTTGATTGAGTAGTGTTTAAAGTCAGGTGTTTAATAATGTTTCAAATTACGCATAATTAAAAATATGACTTTTATAAAAAAACAATTGTTCGGTGCAACCTAAGACATATTGTAATACATATAAATATGTAATTAAATAGGGTATTGCATTTTACATATATTTACATTTAATTATAACTAAAAATGAGTCAACTTATTTAAAAAAACTTTTTGATAATCCGTACCACTTTCAGTCCTAATTAGTTCGGTTAATTGACGCTTCACTACACTAGATGTAAAACTGCTATTAATGATAAATTTTTTAAATAATGTATAATGAATTGCCACGTTATTCCAATGGACCCTTTAGGTTTTCCAACAACTTTTAAAGCATTAGTATAGAAATTTATAGGACCAGAAGCTTCTTCCTCTTCTTCATCTTTTACATCATTCTCAATTTCAGTATTTTTATTAAATTTCTCCTCAGAGGCGAACCCTTGGTTCAAATTAATAGAATCCTCACGTTAGCTTTGAAAAAATTGACAAATTCCATTAAAGTTTCTCAAAACTAGGCTAAGGTTGCCAAGAGCAAATTATCTTCAGCACCATAGAGTCTATGTCTACACCCTCTTAAACAGATTTTTTTTAAAACGAACTTTGGCATAGCAGCTTTGAATAGTGTTTAGAATTACCTTATTCCAGCTATTTTTAATAAAATATAGAGCTTCTAAATCGTTCACATCAAACAACAAAAAAAAATAAACTTAACAGTCGCAAAATATACCTCACCGAAAATCGTCGAATCTTGTAATTCAAAAATATTAGTTTTTAATACTTAGTAGCATGTCCTTTTGCGTTTCTGACCGCTTTTAATCTTCTTGGCATTGATTTGATCAGTCTTTTTGTAATATGTTTATCTAATTTTGCTATGTTTTGAGTAATACTGCCCTTAATTGTTTATTGTAGGAAATTTTTTAATTTGTATACCCAAAAAGTGCCATAAATCTTCTATCGCGTTTAAACTAGAGGATTAGGCTGGAGTGTGGATAACTTTTCGACAATTATAAAGACACCATTCTTTGGCAACCCTTGAGCTATACTTAGAATTATTATCAGTAGTGTTCTCACCAGGCCGTTTTAGTGGGCTTCGCCGACCCCGTTTATCACAACTCCGGCCCTGTAAATTTTTCCAGATTTTGCAAGGAATGTAGGAATACTTCGGGATTATGGCTCCCTATTTGCTTTCTGGCAAGAACACTGCAGTATATAGCATGAATATATTGTAACGCAACTCGCTAATTGTTTTTACAATGTTTATTTATATGCACTAAAATTCTACAAGTAACTATGTACACTAATTTATTTTAAATATTTAATTATTTATCTTACAATGCACCAGCAGCAAACATTTATTTATAATTCTAT
>JAHWXV010845377.1:0-11349 GCA_024586415.1 Phrixothrix hirtus
AAAGATAATTTTACCGTATTGTACATATTTGCCTACGTCAAGATTACAATTTCAATATTTAATCCTTTAGAGGACATTTATAAACGGATACACTTTACATATATTTTAGTAGTTTTTGCTAAAAATCGAGTAACAGCCCACAACTTTCTATTTTAACATTGTCATGTATATTCTATATTAATTAACGTAATAAATTATAGAATTGCCGAATCACTTTCGGTAGCTGAAACAATTCAATTTCACACCTGAGTATGGTAGCTTATTGAAATAGACTATACTACACATTTGAGAGCATCGCATATTTCGATTTTACAATTAATAATAAAATTCCATTGACGTGAATAGAGCAGTGTCCATATTAATGTACTAGAGGGTTCCATTGGGTGAAGTGGATTTTCGAGACATACTTGCACATATTAAATTACAGTAATAACTGTGCTCCTTAGCGTTCTAGTTACTAATGTTGCGCATTGTAAATTCAAAAAGCACGGACATTGAAATTAATTGGAAAATAGTTCATCAGTTGATTTTAGCGATTTTCAAGCTAAAAAATTTTGATCAATATTTGATCCATTAATTTTTAGAAATTAATTCCATACTATTAATTATCTATTCCACCTGCCAAAGAAAATCAAAAGCAATGCATAAGAATCCCAAAAAATTATAAAATTTACAGCTTCAGTTAAATTAGACGAAAGTTACCATTTAAGGGGAACAAGTTAGAAATTACTTAGTTAATTTACTCGATTTAGTAAAAATACAAACTATTTTAGTTTTTTGCAGGGTAGCTACACTTTACTTTGAAATCTTGCAACCACATACAACTTATAAATAAATAAGAATAAATCAATTTTCAGGTTATTATTTCATAGTCCACAAATTTTCAACACTGAACGTTCAAAGTGCCCGGTTCCAGGAAGATTTCCATAACAAATCGATTTAGCAATATTTGCTTGGATTAAAAAATTTGGCACAACCAACAAACCACTACAGGGCCACTTTTTAAAATATACCAAGAATTTTGCAAATTTTTAGAACTGAAAATTCCCAAAATCCAGTTCATTAATGTTTGAATTAATAAATATTTTTCTAGATTTTACGATTAGAATAAGTAACAAAATTGTGAAAATATAAATGGACAAAAAAGTGAATTCAAGAAACATCAACACATTTAAAACTTCCAGAACCAAGCAGTTTGAATTGCGGCGCTAAATATTTTTAAAGTACTTTGGAATAGCGCCTTTCTAGTAATTTTGTGGTTTGTAACAGACTTTCTGATGCAGAAAATTTCTTACATCGAAAGACCTCTAGAACCAAGCAGTTCAGAGTGTGTGGCGCTAAATATTTTCAAAGCATTCTGGAATGGTCCAAAAAATGCCTCTCTAACTATATTGTGGTTTCGAACAGACTTTCTGAGTCTATAAAGTTGCTTTCATTCAAGAACATCCAAAAACTAGCGGTTTCAGTTAACGACGCTAAAACTTGACACAGTACATTGGAAAAGCTAAAAAGGCACCTCTCTAATGTATTTTGTGGTTTGTACCTGACTTTCCGAAGCAAAAATTACTTTCATTGAAAACCTTCCAGGAACTAATAGTATGAGTGTTTGGTGCGAAATGTTTCCAAAGTAATTTGAATAGCCCAAAAAGCGCTTCTTTTATGATTTTGTGGTTCGAAAAACATCCAGAATTGAACTGTTTGAGGTGGTGAAGCTAACAATTGGTACAGCACTTTGGAATAGCCTAAATAGTGCCTCTCTAACGATTTTGTGGTTTGTAACAAAATTTCCGGCGCAAGAAAATTTATTTTATAGAAAATTATACAGAATCAAGCAATTTGGGTATGTGACGCTAAATATTTTCAAGTACTTTGGGATAGCCCAAAAACTGCCTCTTTAATGATCTTGTGGTTTGGAACAGACTTTCTGAGGCTATAAAACTGCTTTCATCAAAGAACATCCAAAATCTAGCTGTTTCAGATAACAACGGTAAAAATTGGTGCAATACTTTAACGATTCAAAAAGGCGCCTCTATAGGGATTACTTTCATTGAACATATTCCAGGGCTGAACAGTTTAAGTGTATGCTGTGAAATGTTTCCAAAATACTTTGAATAGTCCAAAAAACGCTTCTCTAATGATTTTGTGGTTACTAACAGACTTATAGAAGCTACAAAACTGCTTCCATCAAAAAACATCCAGAATCAAACTGTTTGAGGTTCTAACGCTAACAATTGCATTACACTTTGAAATAATTTTGTAGTTTGTACTAGACTTTCTGACACAAAAAAATTACTTTCATCAAAAGTCTTCCAAGACCTAGAGGTTTGAGTGTGCAGCGCGAAATGTTTCCAAAGTACTTTGAATAGGCCAAACAGCACTTCTATAATGATTTTGTGGTTTGTAACAGACTTCTGATGCTAAAGCGTTGGAAACTGAATCGAACTATTTGAGGTCGTGACGCTAACAGTTGGTATAGCATTTTGGAATAATCCAAAAAGCGCCTCTCTAATGATCTTGTGGTTTGGAACAGATCTTCTGAGGCTATAAAATTGCTTTTATCGAAAAACATCCAGAATACTGCTGTTTGAGTTTGTGTCACTAAAAATTGGCACACTATTTCAAAATAGCCAAAAAACATCTCTAGTGATTTTGTGGTTTGTAACAAATTTTCTGACGTAAGAAAATTGCTTTACTTGAAAAACCTCATGAACGAAGCAGTTTGAGTGAGCTGTGCTAAATATTTTCAAAGTACTTTGGAATAGCCAAAAAAGTGCCTCTAGTAGTTTTGTGGTTTGTGGTGATTTTCCATCGCAATGAAATTGCTTTCATTGAAAGATCCTTATTGACTATTTCGGTTCTTCAAATGTGCTTAAATTAAAACGCAAGTTCTAAATTAATGGGTACTCTTACATTTTAGACAAATAAGATGTGGATTTTAAGTGCGTTTTACTTCTAAATTTGTGGGCAAGAAGAAATAAAGTAGGACTGTGGATCCAAAATAAAAGAAATAATAACTGCCATTTAGGGTATCAATTTCTAGAAGCACATAAAAGAATTACAATTAGCAACTGCATATTTAAATGGCTAAGCCATAAATGCAATAAAATATGTGTTTTTTAACAGCTCTCAAAGAAAGTGTCCACTTAGAATTATCACTTTTTTATTTTTTATGTATGTTTCTACAGATAGTATGCATGATAAATTAGCTATAATTTGGTATTAAACAAGTTATTTGTTTTTCCAACAAGTATAATTTTATTTCTAATAATAGTGAATTTATTTTTGCAAAAAATTAGGAACAATGATGATTGAAAATTATTTGATCTATATTAACACACAATTTTGTGATTTCATTGATGTTTTTTTCAATTGCTTTTTAAACACATTGAACGAGATATTTTGCATCAGAAACATAAATTTCAATGCTAAATAATGACTCAAACATGACCTCATTAAATACACGAAGGTAATTTGATAAATAGTGAAGTAAAAATATTGCGAGTGTCTAGCAATGCAGCAGGGGACTCGTATAATGTATATGATCTATACACCACATACAAAAGGGCATTGTAATGTTGACTAAATATATCGGACCTACCAAAGGCTATTGCCAGTTTACCTGTTGTATGTAAAGTAATTTACCCCTCATTTTACCCTATAAATTCTTTACTTATCAATAGATTAAAACACAAATATACACACATGTGCCATATATATATATAAAGGCCGGGATTACGGACACCTTTAGAACGTAATGGGCGTCTGATAATGCATCATATGTGTGTGTGTATGTGTATATGTATGTATATTATTCTTTACCACACTTTAATTCTCTATTAGAGACTTTCATAGTAGTTTTTTTTCAAACCATTTTAAAACTAAAATTTTTGTTACATGCTTAAAATTAATTTAGCGGTAACTGATAACAAAAATGATATTATAAGTTTTTGTTTAATAATATAAAATCTAATACACTTTGGGCAGGTAAAGTAAATTTTTTCTGAACACACGTTTCTGTTTTAATAACTTTCACTATATATACAATTTGTTTAAACTTTTTCTGATCAGCAAAAATCATACCAATTTTTCTCTAGGGTTTTACCAATTTAAATTTTCTAATATTTCTACGTTAATTGAAAATCCTGTTCTAGAATAGATATTTTAAAATATTGTTTTATTCAATGAGTAATATGAGCCATAGAGGAGGGGTTAATTAAGATTAAAACTGATTTGCAACTTCAAGTTATCAGTGTATATTTGTTACTTTAGGTGTTTTCTTCAGAAATGCAAATAAATCTTTGCTATTTACATTTAAACATTAATTATTATTATAGGAACAAATGCCCTATTTAAAAAAAGCCGTGTGTGCATGTCACTAATCCATTAAACAATATACGAAAAATTTAAATAATCAAGTTTAAGTAAATTTTACATACATTTTTAAATAAAAAGCAAGTTCTTTTAGTTACACAAAATACTTCTAAAAATCTTTGGAGACTACTCAGGTAAACAAATAAGATTCTCGTGTTGTCACAGTGCAAGTAAATCTAATACTTGATTCGGGTAAGCACCAATGTTTGTAAAATTGATTTATTTTCCTACAATAAACTTTTTGCATCTAAAACAGTAATAATTTAACTATTATGCATTACTAACACATTACAACAATCGTGCAGACAAATGAGAACAATGTAATGGCAGTCAGTACCAAACAGTCTGCACGATGCCTGAGTGTTTATTCTGGCTGGTTACTACTGTTATTACCACATACAGTCCTGGATATGCATCAGAGGACACTACATCCTTTCAACTATGCTTAATCTATAGGAATATAAAACACCCTAAAATTGTAGTGGTCAGAGAAGTATTGTCCAATTGATAGTCTTAGACTCAGAAAACAATGCACACCACTTATTCACAAAATTACTATTTTCTATTTAACACCAATTTTCTGGCAGTTGGCTTAAAAATTAATTTGCGGAAAGTAAATTACTGAATTAAAAATTCCAAACTAACATATATTATAAAATAGAATTACAAATACAAATATCGATTAAATATTAAATAATTTTTTGCGCAGGGTTAAATTGTTGTTACAGCAATGAGGCTCCAGTCCCGCACTTGCCTTCATGCCTGTACACTTTCTCTACAACATAATAGTCTCAAAAATTACAACATTTTAGTTTTTCAATTTTATAGAAGTATACAAATTGATTTCTTTTTTTGTTTTTGTTTTTTCTCTGGCGACTTTTTGTTGATTTGTCGAACTAAATCATAAAATATCTAAAATAAAATTGGTAATGGTATTTAAATAACCAACAGGTTATGCATAAAATTTTACTTACATCATTAACATTTATTTTAGCTTTGGCAGATGTTTCCATAAAGGCACAGTTGAACTGGCGTGATAGGTTTATACCCTGATCTTTGCCTACAACCCTTTCTTCTTCCAAATCACATTTATTTCCCACCAGAACCATTGGTACATCATCGGTATCCTTAAAGAAAATACTTATTACACATTTCAAAATACTTTTTCAATATGAAATGTTACCTATAAAGCATTATAAAGTGAGGGACATATTTCAGCTTGAATATTTTTAACAAATTAAGTTAATAACAAAAAATAAAGAAATTTAATTGCTTAAATTATGGGATTTCTAATGCACAACACTGGTTATTACAAATGTTCAATATTATCTCTATTTTGTTGTTGTACAGTCACCAACTGTTCCTCCACATTGTACACAGCATTATTCAACATTTGTGGTTGAATTACACCAATTTGCTCTCTAATACTGTCTTTTAATTCTTCTAGCATTGTTGGTCATGTTCTAAACACCAAACTTGTTAAATATCTCCAGACATTAATGTGCTGGATTAACACCAAGCAATCTTAGTGGCCATGAATTTACAAAATGTCTGCTTATAACATGGTTTTAAAAAATGGCAGTTAACAATTCGTTTACTGGTTGGTAAATTCCTTCATGGTCATTTTGCAACTGTGGAATGACAAACCTTTAATAGTTGTAGATATGGCCTCTTTATTCTGAATTTCCTTGAAAAAGTATGGGTTAATAATAATATTAGCTGTAAAAGTGCATTAAGCCATAACTTTCTTGTTACATAGGCCTTCCTGAATGATTTTAAGTGGATTTTTTGTTTATCACATTCAACAGTTTTAGGTATTGACTTCACCATTAAGAGACAAATGGGCCTCATCTGTCCATAAAATACGGGATAACCATTTGGGTTCAATTTCCATCTGAGCCAATACTCTTAAAAGAAAAATCATACCTGATAGCAAAATCTGCCAACTTTCATTTGCTATTTAGCAGTTGTAATTCATAGGGATACATTTTTAGGATTTTGTATAAAATTTTCCAAACCATTTGCAATCGTTTTAATATTGCATCCACATTTCTGATTGCTAGTGGTTTAGTGTTGGCTATATTTTGATTTTCCTGAGAATTTCTGCAACTTGAACATAATTAATCTTTAGTTTTCTTGATCTTGGAAGGTCAGTTACAGACCCTGTTTCAAATTATGGTATGCTTTCATTTGACAAGGACCCTGTTCTCAAACCCATTTTTGTACAAAATTTTCATAATCCAGTAGTGTAATTTCTTCTCAATTCATAACATTGTACTAAACCAATTCTTGTTTGAAGATTCATGTTATTAAAGTTTAAATCGTTTGAATTAACATTTACGTGAGTTTTATTTTGAGAACAATTCTATAAATTACGATGATTTTGTTTGACATTTGTAACTATAGTTGTCATAACAACTGTTTTGTTTTCTATATATACTAAAATCCCATTATGAAGCAATTAGATTCCATTTACATTTTGCTACTAGTTAGAGGTTTCTTAAAATTATATAATTTAAAGTATACCCCTAACTCTATGATAAAATTGATTGATTTGGTTAAATTAGTAATCCTAATCTGTTTAAAATACTTTCATCTAAATGATATATGGAAGTTATGATCACTTGCGCAAGGCCATTGTTTTTCTCATTAACACCTTCACTGCTCAAAAGGCATACAGTGTATTCACATGGTATATGGCATGAGCGCACCATATGCATCTTGAGCAGTGAACGTGTTAATAAGCAAATAATTTAAATTAAATATTAAAAACTTGTCAGAGCTCTATACAAGGCTGATAATCATACTATATTATTATCTTAAACAAGAAGTCTTTTCTTAAAATAAAAGATGGAATTTAAAGTTTTACCTTTACCAGGTATGTAAATATGAAAGCTGAAAGCTGTCAATGCAGTTACTGTCAAGTCGCATCATTGGTACCATTTTCTTCTTGACATCTCTGATGAAGATTTTCAATTCACAACAATACAAGTTTCTTACAACAGCATAGTTTGTAATAGCATTGAATGTGTCGAATTTGTGCCTGGAAACAATAATTTTTGGACAGCATTGATTTTCTGTTACTATTTGAAGAAAATGCTGCAGAATCGCATCGAATGCTTGTCGAAGTTTACGGTGAGCATGCTTTTGATAAATCACAGTGCTTTGAATGGTTTAAAAAATTTAAAAGTAGTGATTTTGACATGAGAAACGAAAAACATGGAAAATCACCGAAAAAATTTAAAGACAGTGAATTACAAGCATTGTTGGATAAGGCTGACACTCAAATGCAACAAGTCATGGATCAATTAAATGTGACGAGAAGCCGTTTCCATGTTTGAAAGTCATGGGAAAGATCCAGAAGATGGGAAAATGGGTTCCACATAAATTGAATGAAAAACAGCAGGAAAACCGAAGAACCACTGCAAAATGCTGCCAGCCAGCTACAAAAGAAAGTCATTTCTCCATCGAATTGTAATTGACGATGAAAAGTGGATATATTTGGAGAATCCTAAGTGTAAAAGATCATGGGTAACTCCATACAAACAATTTACATCGACTGCAAGGTCAAATCGCTATAGATGGAAGACAATGCTCTGTGTTTGGTGGGATCATAAGGGTGTGATCTCTTATGAGCTGCTAAAAGCTGGTCAAACCGTTAATACTGAACGCTACCGACAACAAATGATCGATTTGAATCAAGCTTTGTGTAAAAAACAACCATAATATAAAAACAGGCAAGACAAAATGATTTTGCTTCATGATAATGCACCATCGCACACAGCAAAACTGGTCAAGGAAATGATTGAGGCGTTTAGTTGGGAAATACTTTCGCATGCGGTTTAGTCACCAGATTTGGCTCTGTCCAATTACTATTTATTTGCATCGATGGGGGCATGGCACTTTCTAAGCAGCACTTCACTTCTTATGAAAATGGCTTGATGACTGGTTTGCCTCAAAAGAGCAACAGTTTTTTTGGCGTGGCATCCACAAATTGCCAGACAGATGGGAAAAATGTATAGCTAACGATGGGCAATACTTCAAATAAAATATTTTTTATCATTTTCATGCAATAAACATATATTTTCTATACAAAAATGCTGGTTTCATATTTACATACCTGGTATAATCAAACCAATCGTAACCTATGAATAGTGTCTGAAGTGGAACTTTGAAAACAAACTACAAATATTATAGAATGAAGTACTATGTATAAATATAGCTGTTCAAGCTTACAAAAGCTACGGAAAATATGTGAACTAAATTCAATGTTAAATATAACAGGCAATCATTTCAGTTGTATATAAAATGTACATTCTGTGAAAATATTCAATTTGACAGTGTATGCTGTATTTGAATTAAATTATTTGCTTAAGTTTTAATAACTACTTTATATAAAAACACCTTTTTTAAGACGATCTGTTAGTAAATTGTTCATTTACCTTTACAAAATAATTATTATTTTATTAATATCGATACATTAAAACTACTTCAATCATTTGCAACAATTATTTGTTTTTATTGAACTATATTTTAAAATCAAAAGGACATAGAAAATATATAATCACTATACTGCCAACAAACTTTTGTATTTGAATTTATGCAATTTCAGCTCCACTGTTAAACCCGATCCGGGCTTTTGTAAGTTTGGTTGCCCGGTGGTTTGATAAGAATTTACAGTTATATAGAGAAACAAGCATTCTTACAATACAATTTAGTTCTAAACAATCTAAAACAAAAACAAAAGAACAGGATGCATAAGTGTGTGCTGCAAAACAACCAAGTGAAAATTTCTAAAAGGTAGAGACATCCTAACAATAGAGAGTATGGATTTTCATGTAAAAAGGATATGCTTTTATTCATGGTCCTGGTAAGGGCTTAGCAAAGAATAAGTATTACAGTAGATATAATTTAAAAGTAGTGTAGAAAATTGTGTGATTAGAAATATTATTTTCAATTTTATGGATGGACATACATACGATATTATTCTCCTTGTACTGATTTACATCGATCTTTGAGTTCACAAAATTGAAAGCATATCTCATTCTTGCCATTTTTATATTCTTTATAAGCAATTTTTTTCTGATAGACTAATTTTTTTTAGTTCAGATTTGAATCAAACAGAAAAACTAAATGTTTTAAATTTGTTAACAGGAATGTACATATGAAAAATGCTATCCTAATTCTAGATTACAGAGGTTTTTATTTAACCATGTTTCCTCTAAAATAATATCATACACATAGCACATGACAGCTTGTTGTAATTCCAGTATGTTAGTCCATATCCCACCTACATTTTGATAAAAATGGAAATGTTTTTAGATTTTATTCTTTATAGATTGTTTTAACAATTTCTGCTATCCCCTTTTTATATCTTATTATCACATTCTGTTCCCCATTTTGTTTTCTTTTTCTAATTCCTTCTTCACTGTTTTCTAAATATTATTTGATGAGATGTGAAATCAGCATTAATATAAATTTGTTTATTCCTCAGAGTCTTCTTCTTGAATCTAAAACTTTATTAGGACCTTCAACTTCACTAAAGATTACATTTAAGGCTAAAAGCTGTTCTTGTTCTTCTTGTTCGAATTACTTCTTTGATATTAAAGATTCTCATTGGTAACTTTCTTTACCACCTTGTTCGCTGCATTGAAATCAGAGTTCCCAGTTTTTGGTAGGTTATAATTCATTATATTTTGAAAGCTTTTTTGTCTTTCACAAATTTCAGCAATGATTGTAACTTCATTTACTGATGAGCAAAATATAGTTTCTATATTCAGTTTTAAATCATCAAACTGAGCTTGTAATTTACTTAATTACTTAACCAAAAAACTAGTTTAACTCCTGCTGAACTGTCATCACAGTAAAATCTAATTACAAGTTCCCTTTTAATAACAACTTAGATGCATTCCATGTGTATAGCTCATTTATAGATATCGCAGTTTAAATAATTTTCATTATTAAATATTTAACATTTTATGCATTCCATAATTAAAAATTCCAGTAAAACTACTATTAATGGAAATTTTGTAAAATTTATTTCAGCATAGAAATACATACTAAGCGATCCAAAAAGGTTGAAGACAGTTTGAATAGCGCACGTTAGTATTTTGGTAACTTTTAAAGCTCAGCATTGGCAATCCAATAGCTTTCTTTAGTTATTTAATTATTCATTGTTCTGCATATTATTATCTTGTGTCTTTTTGCATTTTGATTTCTTTATTTGACTTCGATTTTCCTGTTTTAATTTGTTTTACTTTACTTACTTCGAATTGAAATAATTAAAAAGTTCTTTTCAGAACTAGTGTATTTTGTTTTTAATTGCAAAGTTTTCTTTTTAATTTAGAAAAGTAGAGCAATGCCATTCACCACTAAACAAGAGGCTTTTAATACAAAAGCACACTTTCAGAGTGCTACGTGTAATGAAGATGGAATTTGGGTGTATTCATTACGGTCCTGTATACAACAGTTCAATGAAGAATATCCTAACCTTGTTATTTCATTAAAAGTGTGTGCTCAACGTAAAAAAAGAACTGTTGAATGTTTTTAAAATAAATACTGCATTTGTAAAAGAAAATCTACAGGTTGTTCTACTGTATGTACTAACGAAGTTGTAGAGAATGCTGGATAGCAAATTGAACGAAGTCCTAAGAAATCAGTTCAAAAATTAAGTTTTCAAACTGGTAAGTTATGCACTTGGGTCATTCTATACTAAATCAACCAATCATAAAATTAATTTGGATCATAAGGTTTTAGATGTTAAGAGATATTTTGTATAGTTGTATCTGTCAAAAAAGAAAAATTGATATGTTTCAAAGTTTTTGGAAACTTTGTTTTTTGAGTTATAAATTTTTAAAAATCTGACTGCATTTTAAATCCTTTAAACTGCTCTAGTTCAAAATCTATTTGACCTAGAGGACTGAAAGTTATGTCATTTTGTTCAATTTTTTATATCCTATAATTTGATATATATATATA
>JAHWXV010845402.1:0-12778 GCA_024586415.1 Phrixothrix hirtus
CACATGCATAAAGCTAGTTTTACAAACTCTTAAAGATAATTTTACCGTATTGTACACATTTGCCTACGTCAAGATTACAATTTCAATATTTAATCCTTTAGAGGACATTTATAAACGGATACACTATATACAATTCCCTCTGCAGCTTTGGTACTAGAAGTACACAACGTTGTTCCTGAATGTAACTATAAATTAAAACCAATTTGGTCATAAGTACAAATTTTTGCAAAGAATTACTAAGAATTGAGATTTCTATTTTATTCACGAATATTGTGACATTCATTTAGATGTGATGTTTTCACATTGAATTCTTAACAGATTTAGTTAGGTTCTAAGAAATAATTCCATGGACCTGTTTAAATTTACGTAGCCACTTATCCAATGATAAAATATTTCCAGACGACGTACGTGTTTCGAGCTCCACTTGAAGGGTTCGACTTTTGAGTATTATAAGAAGAATATGAAATTTATTTTTTATAGCTACCTTAAATCGACTGTATCGTACGCTCATATTTGTAGAATACGTTCATTGCAAGTGTCGCCTTTGTTAATTTGAAGTGCCCATTTTCGCAATTGGGTAATAGATGTCACTATAGCTAATTCTAAATTACCTTTAGCACCACTTCTCCAAAAACTAACGCCATCAATGTTATACTATAAATCCAATTCCTCGACAGTCATACGAGAGTAGCGCCGATAATTTCTGCAAACTAATATTTCTAGTGAATTGAAGGAATCAAACATGCCATGAAACCAATGTTTATTGTTTTCTATTCTAACAGTTACAGTTTAGTTTTGATAACTTCAACAGTTATTTTGCAACCTAATTTCAAAGTGAGTGGTCTACAGCAAAAATGAATTTAACGACAGTAAATTTTAGAGCCATGATTTACTATGATTTTTAAAGTCCTTTAACTCTAAAATAAAGCGTTTCAAGACTTGGTGCTGCATTTGGTGACGAAGCTGCTTCTCAGAGGAGTGTTTACAACTGGTATAACGAATTTAAATTTTAAAGGGTTTCACTTAGTCACAGTTTTCGCGGAGGAGGTCCGATCTCAGCCGTTACTGAAACAAATATAGACGCCGTACAAAGAATGGTTCAAGACGACAATCGAATATAGGATTATTATCAGCAGTTTGGGAATTGGCATGGCTGCAATAAACAAGATTTTACATACTCATTTGGGTGTGAAGAAAGTCTGTTGTCGATGGGTACCGCATAATTTAACACAGGAACAAAAACAAAACCAAGTGGAATGGTGTAAAAAGACGTTTAAGAAATATGATGGAGGTAGGTTGAAAGCCGTTTATATCATTACTGGCGATGAAAGCTGGATATATGCATTTGAACCGGAATCAAAGCGGCAGTTGGCACAATGGGCGTTTCGAACAGAATCTAATCCAGCCAGAGTGAATAAATCTCGAAGTGTTGGAAAGAAAATGGTAGCCAGTTTCTTCTCAAATTCAGAATCTATTACAACAGTCGTGCTTGAAAATAAACGTGTGGTTACCGCAGAATGTTATTCAAAAGGCTCGTTTACGAAGCCCTAGATCGGATATTGTCCTTCATGACGACAATGCTTCAAGTCACACTGCACATCAAACAAACGAATTTTTGAAAGCTTCCAGATTAAAATTACTAGATCGGTCGCCATATATCCCAGATCTGGCACCTTCATATTTCTTTTTATTTCCTAGACTAAAGGATAAAATGCGTGGTGTACGATTTGCAAGCCCAGAAGGTGTAGAGGAGACCTTTAAAAACCTTATATCTAAAGTGACTCAAGAGAAGTGGAATTTATACTATAATAACTGGTTTTATCGAATATCTAAATGCATTGAGTTTAAGGGCGAATATTTTGAAAAAACAATAATAAAAATAATTTTTGGCTACATTTTGTTTTATTAGTTTGTAGAAATAATCGGTGCTATCCTCGTATTTGCAGAGCATGAAGAATATGCTACTGGTATCTTAATGTTTTGGTTTTCATTTCCATTGCTATCATCCTTCACACCGTGCGAATCTATTAATTATTTGGGATTTTTAAGGTTTAAAGTTAGATTTTCTTCAATGCCATAAAACCGCCATTCATGGGTATTTTAACACATTTCTAATCTTCATTTCCATTTCAATGTTTTGCTTGCTTACTGCACACTTTTGAATATTTAAAACAATAAATTTAAGGTATTTATTAGATCTATTAATATTCTTGGGATATATAGAATGTTTGGTGCTACAAACGAATGGTGATTTGACTACATATCGTCGTGAAACTAATGACTTCCAAACATCGAAGTAAAAATAATTGATTTTTATTGTACAGGGTATCCTGGATATAGAGATATTATCTAACGTACGTATGTGTATCCAGGGCTTTGTGAACAGAAGTCTGTAGAAGCTTTTAATACAATTTAAAAAAAATGTTTGTGAATTTTTGCATAAAAATCTATCATCATACGGGCCTGTATAATACATTACCATGAAGCGTACTTGAAAACATAAATACAAAATATAATGTTACCTTTACTATTAAAGTACTATTTCGTGTCAAGATCGCCAGCTGTTTTAATAAAAAGTAGTCGAACGTATTTCCTTCAATCATATGTTTGCTTGTATGTAGTAAAACACTATTGCTTGTTAATTATAATTATTTACTCATTAATTATAATAAACTTATTTGATAAATATCTTAAGTTGGCGCAAATTTTGTTTACATTAATCTGTATAAACATACAAATTACACAAAATTGTAAGAAATTTATTACCAACCATTTAAATGTTTAACAATTTTCACAAATTTTCAATTATACACAACACAAGTAAGTGCAGATATTAATAATATGAAGATATTTATCAAAAATAATCAATGTGGTGCTAAAATGAGTTTGCAAAAGTGATGGTTATTTACATAGTGTGTCCGTATTCAATAATAAAAATGGTATCTATTGAGTAAAAACCTTGTTTTCATTTCAAAGATTCTATAAACTGGCACAATTAACACAGATCTAGAAATTTTAAGGCAAAACATAAAATTTTTCATTTTAGCACAATTACCGTATATACTTTTGGGTATTTAAATAACATCTGAGAACATTCATTGATGGTATTCTAAAATCATACGCGTCATACCGAAGCCATTCGTTCGGTTTCAGTCACTGGTTAAAGATGTGTAGTTGACAAGCCAATTGTTGTTGAATATAGTAAAAAGCATGTTAAAATGTGTCTTCTGTTAAGATAGTGTGCCTTTTATCGTGGATATCCTATATACATATACATGAATCTTATTTATACACCCATCCTTACAAAGATTGGAATGAGTTCTTTTGCACAATACTGCAGTAAAAAATTAAACTTGCATTAGTTAACACTCCATTTGGGTTAGTACCGTATTGGGGTGAACCGCCCAGACGCGGGTAAGATGTTTAACAAATTTTTATTAGGAACATTATAATTAAAAAAATAATCACATGTTCCAAATATCAATATCTGGAAATCTTAAATTACAAACTGAGACGAATTTTAAATTGTTATCCCAAAGCCTCTAAACTTTAGTTGCCGTAGAGGCATTTATTTGTGAAATTACACATTACTTATTTTCTATACGTGGTGAAGCATAAGTGAAAACATATATGGGTTGAGGGCAATTCTGGTGAATTTAAATGACTAAGTAAAATTTTTAGTATCATATGATAGTCCTTAAGAAAAGAAGACTGGTAAATTTACATTACTCTTACTTCGTTAATATTTGTGAAAAAGAATTAAAACCAAAATTTACTAAACTTTGTGGGCGACTAACTCCCTTCAAGTGAAATTACGATCTATAAAAATATATGACCCATGCTTTTATCCATTCTTTTCGTGTTACAAATTTCAGTTAAATTGGCGAGATACGCCTGAAATGATTTCTTTGTCAATCGAATTTTACAAATTTCCTTTCCGATAGCTGTTTGCCTGACAAAACAAGATATGCGATTATATCACATCCGTGACTAAAAGCCTGTACACACTACTAGTCATAAAGTACCAACTATATAAATTTAAGTATTGCTGTTTTGCATCTTTTAATAACACACTAAATTTGTCTAAACTGACTTTATAACCACTAGCTAGTGTTTTAAAAATAATCAAAACGTAAAATTTGATTACTTGTCGATACCTATAAATGCTGCAGCTAGTTTAGGATTGCTAAAAATCGTTTATCAGTGTTACCGCCGTTACTAGAGCTATAACCTGTTTTCTATTTGTTTATTGTAAGTCTCATTTTGGACTTGAATTTAAAATTCACTTGTTTCTTAGTGTTTTCAATTATTTTCTTGTTTTCGTGACATCTTACTTGTTATACTTTAAATTGTAAACGGTACACTATATATAGTAATTATTCGGAAAACCGTAATCAACAGTGCACCGGAGATATTCCAAAATTATAATTCTTCCTATTCTGTGATTTACTAACAACGTTAGCTATATGCATGGATTGGCTCCAAACACGTAGCATTTGCTAGTAGCGTTAGGATTGGATAGAATGTTTCCAATGCTACTGTCGACAATAGTAAACAATATTCAATATGAAATCTTTAAAATTTTACTGGCATGACACGTACTATTTTAACGAATTTATTATTTATTACATTATTAACTACCTAAGATTTCAATACATAAAATTATTAGATATAGATAATAATAATAAAATTCAGCATTAGTTCAAAGCCCTGAATATTGAATAAATAAATATTAATTAAAACAGTAATTAGTTGTTATTAATATTACCCGTAGATAAATATTTAGGTGCAATGTACCTTCAAATTAAAATGTAGATAAAAGTACTTTTTGATATGAGACAGCTGTAGACACCTAGTGGTATAAAATATAATGTACTAGTTAAGGCAAACAAAACTCTGAATGTAGTTAGAAATAATAATAAAGAGATGGTACTAAAGGTTTAAGGTTTTGTAACGAAAGTATTCAAGAAACAGAATTTATTATCTATTTAACCTGAAACTGATAAAATACCTTAATTGCATGAATTACCTGTAATAATCCCGAGTTATACTTTGTAAGATCAGGGACTCTTATTGGGAGGTTACATGATAGAATACTCCTTTCTAAAAACTTCTTGGTGATGCTCACATAACTTAAGAACAACTTTTCTGATGTTATAACGGTCTAGTCTTCTTCACATATAGTTTTCGTTTTCCTTTACGACCAACATTTGTCGAAATTAAAACTCTGCATTCGCAGGCATCCTCCCGATGTATTCTTCATGTTTCTAGGAACACTTATTCAAGAAATATATAAATAAATGCAGCTCCAGGTCCTGAAAGTATCATAACAGTTTAAATATAATTCTATTCGAAGCCGATAAGATATTAACCGTTCCACAAGTCTCCAAAATTTGTTCAGAACCCACTTAAATCCCATATAATTAACAAAAAATTAGCTCACCGCTAAAATCCATAATTCTTCCAGTAAAACACAGAATTCGAGCACAAAGTATCTTGCATATTATTTGTTGGGTTTAGGCGCACGAATGAGCACAGAATAATGTTAAATAGTAGAGGCACACATATAACTTTAGACCTAATTATGTAAATAGAAATTGTACAGGGTATGAATTTTAATGCTTTAAAAATAAATGTTGTAGAACATTATTTGAAACTAATTAAATTGGTAATTGTATATCGTAAATAAAGTACAGCTGATATCGTAAGATTAATGCATTAAATTAATCTAAACGACGGAACTATGGCTACTCCCGTAATTTTAAGAGGTGTATAGCTTTTCTTCGGCCGTTCTCCTATAGATGGCTTTAACGGTATGTAGTGGAGGAAATAAACACACGTTGATCACATTCACTAAGTTTGGCATTTGTCAACATAACCCCATCTAAACATTAATGATTTGTGTCTGCATCGTAAAGCTATTTTCAATTGAAATATCAGTTTAGGAACGAAAGTTTCGTCATTTGCTGGAGGTTTTAATTTTCTGCCTCAATATAAAGAAATCTATGGCCGAGGCTCATCAAATTCTCTTAAATACTTATGGCGAGACCGCTATTAGTGAAATAATGTGCTGTGAGTGGCTTCAACGCTACAAGAGCGGTGATTTCGACATCGAAGACCGGCATGGCGGTCAAGGAGGGAAGATCTTCAAAGTAGCAGAATTGGAGGCAGTATTAGATCAAGACTCGTATCAAACGCACATGAATTAGCAGGATCATTGGAAGGACTCGAAAAACCATTTCAAAATGCTTGAAAGCCTTGGGAATGATTTAAAAATAAGGAAATTGTGTGCCATACTACTTGAAGCCGAGAGATGTTGAACTGCGTTTATTTGCTTGTGATCATCTGCTTGAAAGGTAAAGACGGAAGGGATGTCTTCATCATATTGTGACTGAGGACGAAAAATGAGTTCATTACGATAACCCCAAGCGTAGAAAATCATGGATAGTTCCCGGCCAAACTTCAACGTCGACGGCAAACCAAATATGCACAGTTCGAAGGTAATGCTATGTATTTGGGGCTCAGCTCAGCGTAGTGAATTATGAGCTTCTGATGCCGTCTGAAACAATCACACGCGATCTGTATAGAAAGAAATTAATGCGTTTAAGCCGAGCATTAAAAGACAAACGGACGCAATACAACGAGAGACACAATAAAGTGATTTTACAGCATGAGACAATTCTCGACGCCATGTTGCAAAGCCGATCAAAACATACTTGGAAACGTCGAAATGGGAAGTCCTACCCCAACCGACCTATTTTCCTGGCATTTTTCCCTCTGACTATTGTTTGTTTCGATCAATGGAACACGGTCTGGCTGACCAGCACTTACGTTCTTATGTCAAAAATTAGATCGATACTGGATTGCCTCAAAAGATGAGCAGTTTTTTCGACGCAGGATTTGTAAGCTGCCCGAAAGATGGGAGAAAACAGTAGCCAACAATAGAAAATATTTTAAATCATAAATGTATAACCAGTTTTTTACAATAAATCCTTGAATGTCGAAGAAAACGCTAGAAGCAAAATTGTACACCTTTTACTAACTGTGAAAATAGACAGTGTGCACACCGGCCCTAAATGATACCTATAACGTCCCAGAAACATTAAAGTCACTGAAAAAGCCTATTACAACAACCCTCCGGTTGATCAAAGATCAAATGTAGCCAATTACAAGTACAAGTACAAAGAGTTAGTCAAGATAAATAGATATTGTTACGACTCGAACTATTACTATCTACGAACCCAAAGCGGTCATGACACTGCAAACAGTTAGTTTATTAATTTATTTGTTCATTTTATGTCTTCCTCACGAGTAAGTTCTGTACTGTCTTTATAAAAATTAATTTAGTTCGTCTTCAGAAGAATGTTGAAATTCGGGATTAAATTAAATATTTCTATCGTTAATTGCATTTACTTACCTTAATGGCACAAAATCAGTCAAAAACATAAACTTGTCAGTATAACCACGCTCATTAAATTCTTATTTACAAATACTGTACCTGAAGCTACCATTAGAACTCAATTTGCAAACTAATCTTAAATAAGAATCTGTAGGAACGTCAGAACCTAAAATATTTAAGATAATGCTCATTTTCTTTTCGAGGAATTGTTGAAGTTCAAATTTCAGCTAATATTTCTATAACTGTGGAGCATGCATGCAAAAACCGATAAATTAAATTTTTATCATTTTTCAGTTAGGTATAATATTTTGTTAATTTCGGCATTCTTTTTCGATGGTGAACTCAGATTCGAACAAAATCCATTAGATCCGTATAAAAATAAGGGGAAAAGTCAACCAATTCATGCAAAATCTACTAATTTCAGAATTCATGCAAATACCGCTAACAGTTTGGTTGTTGTTGGCATCATCTGTGATCGTGTACTCAAAGCAGATTAAACTAGGAACAAAATCAAATACACAATTAGGATGGTATAAACGGTTACTGAGTAAAACCCATTCAGAAGAAAATACTGAAACGCCAGAAGAATGTACAGATGAAATTTGCAATTGTCTAGAAGAAGCAACAGCAATTTCTATATAATTTAATTTTTCTCATACATTATATTTACTTACTTCAGTATCCCTTTTTACGAAAACTTTATCATTCCTTGATGTTTTAGAATCGAAGCGATAGAAAAATAAAATTATACGATTTTAAATAGGTGTTTGTCCGTCCATTAACCGCCTTCTGTTCGCGTATTAATCTCAAAACCAACTAGCACGCTCAATACAAAGCACAGAACACTTATTTACTTTATATACTAAGGTTGGCCAAGTAGGAAAGTTTTTTATATACAGCATAATACAAAAAAGTTATAAGCTATACTTTGAAAAATACTAAGACAGGCAATAGGTTTATGAATGTATAGATTAACGCTTCTAACAATATTATTTTATTATCGGAAACAAAAATTAGCTATATACAGGGATGCAAAACATTTATTACGCTTATCTTGAAAATTAATGCCAAATAACACATACAATTAACAATTTTAACAAATAAAATTCAAATTTCAGGCAAACCCCGATAAATCCATTCGGTTTTTAAAGACACGCACTATTTATTTTGAGTCAAAGATTATCAACGAAGTCCATTACCTCAACGCCTCTAACGTTAGTAAAAAAGTTCTTGAAATTTTGAAAGAAATTTTCTCTTGAAGTGTTTTACGTTTTTTTTAAGATAAGCAAAGCAGATTTATCGATTTTTACATTCAAGCTCCACAATCGTTACTTTGAAAGGTAAATACTGACCTTTGGTTCTTTATGTAGAATATTAACTACCAATCGCAAAATATTGTTTCCTTATAGCCAAGTCAATATCAAAATATAACGTAAATGCTTGATGAGGTGTTAAATTTTCATTTTCTGTCAGGGGATTAGACAATTGCTTAAACCTCTCGGTTATAGAATGCTACCCTGCCGTAGTTCTAGTGAGTAACTCTTGTTTGCGCTGCTTCTTTGTTTTCAGTGAAGCATTTTCAAAAGATTTTCTGGACTATTAACGAGGAATTACTGCTTGTTTATCAATATTTGATATTAGCCCAAAAAGAAGCAATAACTGGGGGAAAACAACCTTTCTTGCAAGCCATTGTTGATGCCGCTTTTCAAGATTATTGCGGTTCCTATAACACTTTGGCCACATTCTGTTAGCGTTCATGCAAAAGTAAGCACCCATTTCGTACAGGGTATTCTCAATATCTGCAAAATGTCAGATAAAATTAGCACTATCTTGATTCTCGCATCTACCTTCGAAATTCTTACATGTTTAGAGCTAGAAACCCAGGTTTCAGACAGGTCCCTTTTTTACTTCTTGTTGGAATTTCTAAAAAATTAGTTGTAGAAGTTTATGAACAATTATGCAAAAACTTATAACAAAGTATGTGTCCAAGACCATATCCGCTATTCAACAGAAAATCACCAACACATGTTCTACATGATTTTTGAGTGTTTTACCAAACTTAAAATGCTAATTATTAAAAACATATGGCAAGCTCGTTCAAAGCATTTCAATTTAAAAAATAGTAAAATAATGAGATGAGTGTGAAGTATTTACTGCAACTGTATTTTCTATACATGACACAAATTAGTTACGTAACGTGATGCGTACAACAAGGTTA
Organism: Phrixothrix hirtus; assembly: GCA_024586415.1. Classification (NCBI taxonomy): domain Eukaryota; kingdom Metazoa; phylum Arthropoda; class Insecta; order Coleoptera; family Phengodidae; genus Phrixothrix; species Phrixothrix hirtus. Next base: position 9,618 of record JAHWXV010845402.1, read on the forward strand.
CTCATACAGCTATAAAACTGGAACTAATACGACAAGTAAGGAGGTCGTCCTTTGTAACGTTTTGCTACATGATTTATTTTGCTTTTTGAAATCCTAAGGTTAATAATGAAGTATATTAAAATTTGTTTTGTTCATCTTCGTAGTCTGAATCAAAATGGAAATTAGTTATTGGAATTCACTTGTTATATGTTCAAACCCCTTATAGCACAGAAAATAAATAGTATCTATTTCAAAAGTAAAAGGTGACAACCTCACAAGTTTATAATTAAGGTATCTTTTAGTCATGCGCAATACAACGTCTTGCTAGCCGAAAGTAGACAAGAAAGAATGTCTTCGCTGAGATGCATCCGATATGTTATCAAGGAAATTTATTGATAATAAAATGCTTTTGTTAATTTGTTTTAAAACCTCCTGACAACAAAAAATAATAAAGTGATATAAAAAGCATTTCTTAAGCATTCAATTATTACTATTGATTGTGCAATCATTGTGTAATCTTTTGGTAATTACACTTTAGTTAATAATCCTTAATTCTTGTTTTAGTTTTTACCTTAAATAAGGAAAACTCGTATTAGTTCTAAAAAGCAATTTAAAATCCTCAAATATATTTTAGAATCCGATGCTATTAATTCTAATGTACACCATTCCAAAAAAGTAAAAGGACAAAGCCTTAGTAAACCGAATGTACAGGCATCTCCTTTGCACAGCAAGGCAGAACTATGTTGCCATTTCTTTTTAGTCATATTGAATTATTAGCAAACCGGCACATATAGACTGTGTCGGTTCAACAGACATATTTATAATGTATTTATTGAAACCTTTGTCCATTTAAATTTTTAGGTAGTGTACGTGGAAAACGGCGGGACACGTAATATCTCGTCGATAATGAGGTCACGTAATTTCGAAAGGGTAATTTGTTTCATTTCTTATAAATGGTCTTGTTTATTCTATAACAAGCATGCTAATCGATTTTGATATGCCAGTCTACATTGATTTCAATATGAAGAACATTTTTTGGTTTAGAAGTAAGGTTCAATTTGATTTCATTTAGCTATAATACTCTTAGTAAAATTTTATTTTGCAAGAATAACGCAATAAACATTACCAAATTCGAATCAGGTCATTTATTTGCAGTATACTATGTGAACAATTTCAATTTATATTGTAATAGAATAATTATTTTAAATTTTCAGGTATAAGTAGGAACATTTCTGTTTATTAGAATTCCTAGTAATTTTTACCTGTTGTATAATTGTCTAATTTTTACGATCATAAAATGCAAGGCAATTAATATCTATCGGAAAATCTGATTATTTATTTATTTTCTATTGTTAATGAAGATTATTACTTTCAATATTAGAAAGGTTACGTTATGAAGTAAGATACATTTTCAATAATAATTGTTATTTTATTTAACATAATATGCAAGTAATTAATTTTCTTTAAAATTTCTATTACAAATTGTTTAGTTTCTTTCAAGTAGGATGCAAGAGTCACTTTATTTTCAATGTAATTCTTTTCCATCTGACTTTAGTATGACGTCTGGCGCCCTAATCTATAAACCCGCGATTCCTAATTGTGTGCAGATTTGCATACCCTTCTGGTGAGTCTCAAAGCTAGCTGGCGTACCAAATCACCGGTTATAACATAGTGGTTGTAGGCTACAGGGTTTATCGAAAACACACTGTTACTAACCGATGTTTCTTTGTGTCTTTTAGTAAATGCGTAAATTGTGGTAGTCATATTCATCAGTTACTCTTAGAAAATCTAGCACGATCATAATGATACTTGTCCACAGTATGAGGTCCGTAAAGGTATTTCTCAGTAAGTTTATATTTACATACCGACGTTTTGGAACGACATTTCTGTTAATTATCTGATTTAGTTTTGTGAATCAAATCTTTAGGGTTTTCATTTGAGGTTGACGTATAATTTATTTGTGTTGAATCAATTTTTAGTTCGACTTACTTCATAACTAGCTTTCAGACGGAGATTTGCGCGCATTCGGATTAGCTCGCTTACCTTGTTTATACAACCTTCAAGGCAAAGTCTCAAAGAATTCATATCATCACTTTTAAGTGTATATCACCAGATTTGTATATAATTTACACTTCTGCCAGTAAATGCAGACAAATTCTGTATTAATCAGTCAATACCCATTTCAATAAGAATTAATGCATTTATAATATTTATATTCAGCATTCGAGTACGCTATATACAACATTTATTCTCTGTACTACATATACTCTGTGCTAAGTTCTAATTAACATTCGTCATGAAACAATATCCCATTATAAGGCAGAACGTCTATTTTGTGTGGTATGTTTATACAAATTGGATTTAAGGGATCTGTTTGTGGTGATGGGAATTATTATAAGGTAAGTTAGTGATAATTAAGGTATACAATTATATAAATTGTTGTTTTAGGGTTTTAGGAAACGGAAGAAATCTAAAAAAGTTTGACTTGATTATATTATCTTCTCACAACTTTTACCAATTTGCTTCCGTAATTGAAATTGCAAAACACGTTTTCTTAAATTTCTGACAACTAAAATTAGTACTCATGACCAGAGAAACACTAGCTATTATCCTGGGGTAGGTGTTTTAAGGTCATATCAATTTAAACATATCATTTTAAATTATGTATACATCTTATCAACCTTAAAAATTAGTCATTCCAACTTTATTTAAAACAAATTCTTTTAATGGCGCCTATTTGCAAACGGTTGATGTTACAAACTGCTATAAAGATTTTCCAATTTTAAAGTAATGGAAGCTGCGCTCTTCTAATGAAACTCAGCTAAGCCGAAACATATCAATATTCTTTGTGGAAGTCTAACAATAGATCCTTAGTCAGCATAAGCTTTATATTTCAACTTATTTGGAAACTCCAAACTTAGATATTGTACGATTTTCTCTTTACATCCTACGAATGAAATTTGGGTACATTTTATTTGTTATTTATGGCTTAGTACAGAAAAAAAAATTAATGAGGGCGTACCAGAGTTGACAATTACATTTTTGGGACCAACCTATTTTTAGGCTTGAAATATTTTTATTGAAATTCTAGTGCAACCTAAAATGAAGACATGCGTATTTCGTATATATATATTATATATATATATATATATATATATATATATATATATATATATATATAT
>JAHWXV010845440.1:0-10561 GCA_024586415.1 Phrixothrix hirtus
AGATAATTTTACCGTATTGTACATATTTGCCTACGTCAAGATTACAATTTCAATATTTAATCCTTTAAAGGACATTTATAAACGGATACACTATAATAATCATAGATACTTAATAATTCTATATATTACTAGTGCTCTCTTAAAATAACCAAAAAGCTGTCAACACTAGGCGGTTTTGCAAAATAACGATGTAAATGGCTTCTAAAGTACATAAATAGCACAAAAGTGAGACATGGATAATATTTCGATTGCACTACTTTTTTGGTACTAAGGTGGGTCAGGTTGGCGTTAAGCTTTCATTTTAATGTTGATTTTTGTTAAGCTATGAGAATACAAAACCTGCACGAGAGCAACTAATTACTTCATAATTAGCATTACAAATTTTAACTGGAGCCGCGCCGATCGTGAGCATTTCGAGCGAATGTGGGAATTATTTTAATGGCTGCAACTATCATGTCTTTATTTAAGAATGTCTTTGTAAAAAAATATATTTTGTTCTTAAATAAGAAACTGCGTTGGCATTCCAAGAGCAAAGAAATGAAAAGGATAAGAAGTTGTTAACAAATTTCTGCATGTGTCGTAAAACTGATTTGCATTTTTACATTATATAGGACTTCATTCAAAATATAAAATAAACTAGGAGGGAGGTGTGCAGAGAAAGAAATTATTAGGCTAAGGATGTAATAATCTAGAATAACAGGATTAAGCAAATACTAGTCGATAAATCGATGAATTGCTTAACTAGAGAAAAGTAGAAGAATAAAAAGGTAGTCACGGTTTCGCCGGCAGATTCGACCGAAACCGTGTAAAGGGAAGTTCGCTATCGCAGAAATACCGGTAGCACGAGTTAGGGCGGATTTATCGTGGATATATCTGGTAAAAATGTAAGAAAACAACAAGATATAGAAAGGTTAATGGCCCGTAAAGCCAAGGTGGGTGTCTTGCGATTATCCAGCGTAGAATTTTCCGTCGTACGACCAATTGAGAATCTCGTACCAAATCGACCCTGCTATTACTAAAACGTGAAAAGCTTAAATTCTAGACAGCGCATCTAAATACACAACGAAAGCGAAAAACCAGCAAATAGCAAATTTAAAAAGCACATCTAGATTGATATATACAAGTCAAAAGTAATAAAGGTTGCTTAATTTATTACTCTTATCACGAGATAGGTTTAATGTAAAAGTTATGAGTTCATGTAGTTGCAGAATCTGTAAACGCGTCTTAAATTTTGGACAAATATAATAATAAATTATTTAGGGACACCCTGTATAACAGAATGTATACTTATACTTGCGAACAAATTTGAAAATACCTCGGCGATATTGTAATAATAATAACGTAAAATTAGATATTCAAAACTATGATTAATTCAAGTTAAAATAGCGGCTTAAGTTCTTTCTTGTTTTAAAATAAAAATTAATTGAAACTTCCATAATATACAAAGTAACAAGGCTGCGGTAAAAGCTATTGCGTCAGCGAATATGCAAACATGCATAGCCTTCTAAAAATAGTTATCAACAATCTCCGCTTAACTTCTCCCCTTCCTAAAGAAATGTTTTTAAGTAGAAGCTAGGCACTGTAAGATCAAACAACAATACCGTTTTCTTGTGCAATTAAGTACACGGTTCTTAGTGGAAAAATTAAAAGATAAAGGAGTTCCCCAATTTTAGGTTTTGTGTGAATGAATTTGTGGAAATTCGACATTTAACGCCTTAAGGAGGTTCGTATTTAGGGTCAATCATCATCTTACCACATTTGTGCTCTATGAAATGGTTAGGAACGAATTAGAACGTACAAAAAGATACGAAATCACCTAGATCTAGAAGCGTCGGCACCGTTCTCTCGCTTTCATTTTGAAACTTCCGTCTCCAGACTTCAAGTAAGTGATGTCCTTTTGCTATATATTCACCATCACGCAGTCCTCAAGCTTTATTGTTTATGTTGGATTTTACCACAGCTCTCCTTTCATAAAAACTCTGTTAGAGTGGCATGTCGGTCAAGTTAAGAATAGACATTGAGATACTTTTATAAATATCGTTTCGAAACTTTAATAAATTTAGCTTTTAGTAAGTAACTGCCACGATATTTTTAGGCTGAGTTTAGATTAATTATAGACCATAGTTACCCAGGGGTCCCTGAACTTAGTTATTAATCAGAATGTATGAATTACCGTTATATCTGTGTTATTTTAACTGAATTAGCTTCTTTATAGTGATTTGTACTTTTATACTATAAATTATTCATTATAGAGATTTACTGAATTCAGATTTTATTATTTCCTAATGATAAGGACTTTAGAATAAGTAACCATTCTTTTCTTCCGGCAAATTATTAGAAATAATTTAAAGTAAGTGTAACAAATTGTGTGTCTACGATTGACCCGATCGAAAGATACACCCAGTGGCGTACTAGTCACCATCCATCGGATAAGTAATTCGCGGTTTTCTCGAAATATGGTTTAAGAAACTGGAGTTCTTATTCTCCTTTCTTCCCTTTGCAAGCCTAACGTTCCCCAACGAAGTGGCACCCTGTAAATACGACTTTTCCTCTGTCACTACAAGACCTTCTTGAACTTAGCCCAGTTATTTTAATAGCTAACCTTGAACCCCCTTACTCCACTGTGTGCTTACCGGCACAACGTCGCAAGTTCAGGAAATACACCATCTGCACCCTTAGGGCCTTTGTCCCGTTATAAATCATGAAATGGAAACTTTGGCCACTGAAAAGGTTATATCTAGTAATTACTTTAATTGGAATAAGGATAATTCAATCCTATGGTTAAATTTTTTATAAAAATACCAATGCGGACACTAACTTACTGCTATAGTTTGTGCAAATAATAAGCTGATCGTAGATCAGTTAAATTTTAGTATTTCTAATACATTAAAGTATTAGGAATAAATTTTACTTCAAAATACGCGCCCTGAAGTATAAATGATATTTATCGGTAGGTGTTATATAACAAAAGCTATAAATTATCAAAAATTGAGGTGGTGATTTTAGTAGCTTTATGTTGCAAACTTTCAAACAACCGTAAAATCTAAAGATTTATACCAGAAATTAATAACCCTATATAAATAATTGAATAAGCAAATGATGGTACCCGTCAATTCGGCCTGCCAGTAAAGCCTGAACAAAATATCTCCGGCAAAATGGCCCGCACACAAAACGCCCCAATATTGAAGTCCTCGTAATAATACCCGTTGCCATAATAACCCCGATTAAATTGCCCTCTAAAAGAATGTCTAGGTACTTAAATAGAAGGACTGCTTACACTTCAAGTGTTTCTTACTTTTAAACTATAATTAATTTTTTTGATCTTAGATCTATAAATAATGTTCACATAAGCCGGGGTTACTTGTGATACCACAAGATGGTGGGATTACTTTATGCAAAGTTTCACTACAACATTTCTTATTAATTTTGACTATTCATGCGTTGGTCGGGATATTTTGTTAGAGCTGTTCTGGTACACGGGGTACTATTTCGAAGCTGTTCTGGTAACGGCTATTTTGGTGCGCTCTTTTATATCGGGACTAGTTAGTCAAGGTTGTTTTGATGATACTATTTTGAGGGGTCACGGTAAATCATGCAAATAAAATATATTTGATTAGGAAACTGTAATTTCTATAAATCCCGATTGTTGAAATTGGTGTTGGGTGATTTAATTTCAAGTTCAATAGCAATGATAATTAGAAATACTTTGTCAATAGTTAGTTAATTGTAAATCTAAATTCCAAATTAAGGTTTAGGTGTACATTTATTTAAATTTGATAAGAGTGGCTGTTAACGATGTTAACCTTATCGGTATAGACCCAGATGAACGTTAAAAGGTGTTAAAGCATGTGGAATCCATCTTAATATCTCCATAATCTAAAAATGAATGAATTAACTAATTACAAATTGTCCTGATTTTCCAAAAGAAAATGGTTTGGGAAAAGGACTACTTCATTGTCTGTAAGGTAACGAACAACACCGTTTTCCGGGTAGCTTCAATTGGAACGACTTCCAATGGACGTCACACTACCAAAGGAGATGCTCACTTCACTAGCGATACAAACATATGCCGGTCATCTTCGTACAAAGCATCCACAAAGAAAGCACTGAAAGATAAAGAACTAAAACCCAAGATTTCCCAAACTAACAATTTTGACCATGAAAATTCGCAGTTTCCTTAAAGAAAGTATTCAATTGAAGTAAGGCTATGGTTAATTATACAAGTAATTCAGTAACACTGTCTCTACTGAACAGATATCTTCCCAACAATTTTCACGGCAGCGACTTCGCGCATCGTGCATCAACATTGGCTCCCTTCAACACAAATTTTACCGAGAAATTCTGGAATAATATTGTGTGCCATTGAATTTGGTCAACGCTAAAATAAACAAGGTAAATTTAATACAAAGTTATCTTTAAATAATAAATCAGTTAAATATTAAAATACATTTTCCAGCGGAGTACGCAATATGTCACCTTAAAGTAAAGGTAAATACCTACACAAATTTGACAATTGTAACGTTTCATCGTTACATGTATATCTTTATATGCATTAGTAATTTAATTGCTTTTAGTTTGTTTTATTTAAGAATGAAATTTCAATTCACATATTCATTCATATTTGGCTGTAGCGTTTTTCAGGAAAGTGGCAACATTTCACTTTCAAATAGAAAGTGACAACGTCGTAAATTTACTAACATTTTTGACTAGTACGCATGATTTTCTCGTTAGATGATCGGAAAAGGATTTGAAAGTTGGTCTTTTTCTAGTAACCGACATGTTGTGTTTAGTATATAGTTTGTTAAATAATGCTATAATGGGATCATCTGGTTCTACGCCCTTGAAGATGTTAAGAGCGAAAATCCCCTAAATAATTGGTTTGCTTCGGCCGGCTACAGTGGAAAATGGGAGTAGGCCTTACAATTTGTAGAAAGGCGTAAACTTAGAATTCCCCCATTTTTCGTAGGGTGGTAGCATGCGATGTATTCGCCGCGAGCAATAGTTATATAATCTCGTATAAGGGCGCCACTTTACCTTTGATCCTTATTTAACAGAGAAATGGCAATTGGAAGGATAAAGACACCGATCACCAAGCTTTTATTTAATATAACCCCTCATTAGCTTACCTGGAAGTTACCTTTATGATGCCCGCCGCTGAATTTCACGTTGGATCAGGTAGACTTACGAAGCGACGGGTACCTAATATATGGAAAGCTAGATAAATAACAACTAACTCCTGTAAGAAAATATAAATTACAACTATGTGGCTATGTATAATAAAATAAGGTTTGCACAACTAAATTGATTATAATGAATTTAAATATAGATTATACAGTGAAAATCTATAGATTCTGCCACAACTAATTATGGGATTTTCTAATTACTACAGCTAACTTAAGGGACCCTTGTATTTCTAAAGTTAAGTTACGTGTCACAAGATTAAATGGCAATAACGCATGTGGCAGAACCACCAGTGTTTAACCACGACCGACAAAGCTTCAGTGGAACGGCGCGTGGTTCCTCGGTACTGAGAGGCTAAACACGTTCGGAATAATAAGTCTAAATCGGTAAAAGTGGGCGCTACTGTTTTCAAGACACTCTGCAAACAGGCGGTGTTCGAAGAACACCCTGTATGTCACAATATTATGATCTGATTTTCAAGCGGAAAGCAGACGCTAAACGGTACTACAGAAACTGAAGCAAATGTTCTAATGCTAACGGTGCTCATTCACTTATGACCACACTGTATATAAAAGGAGTCAATGAACTGATGCTAACTGAAAATTCAATTACTAATTACGTTACTTGCAAGAATTGAAAGCGTGACGCGCAGTGATTACGATAACTAAGGGCTGGTTCCATAACTGACCACTCTGTATTTTAAAAGGGCGATATTTATTTTTGGTAACTTTAAGTTGAATCAACTTGACGCATCGGTCAAGAAACATTGCAAGTAGGATGAATTACTTTTAAGAATACTGAAGGCAATTTAATCTGTAATCAACGGTTGTAACAAAAGCTTTCTTATACACTTTATCAAATAATGATTGTGAATTAAACAATAAACTTTGCCAGGCAACGCTGGCTCGATGTAGCCATATTATCTGTAAATAAATAAATGAAACAATAAATAGAGCATATAACACACTATATTGTAACTTCATCTACACTTCACACTACAGATGAATTCGCGTAGCGAAATTACTTAACTATTAAATGAAATGAACACAATTATTCTTACATTGGACAAAACAATTGAGGTTTTTGGTTACTTACAAAATTTACATTAACGGTGGATTTACAAATCCCTTAATAATCAAACCTCCATTGTTGAGACGACATATTGATATAACTAGTACACATAAAACAAACAAAACAAAGTTAAACGAGGGTACCCTGTATGTTAGTTTTCATGAAATTAAGTTACGGTACACAGTACTAACTAAGATAAGATACATGAAAAATAATAAGCTAAATTTTACACACAAATAGATGATTTAAACGTTCATTACTGATGCGTCGGAAACTGATATAATTGTCTTTCACCCCAGAGGAATTATAGGACCTTTCTTTAATTCCTTTGGTGTTTTAATTCAAATAAAGTTGGAAAAGTTACATCCCGTCCATTCTTTATTAGTGATTGAACTATAAAGTTTACAGCAGGGATTTATTATCAAAGCCGGTAGCAGGACACCCTGATTTTTAAATGTGAGGTAACTGCAATTTACACTTACTGAAGATGTAGCGAACGTAAAGTTGTTGAAGCGGAAGCCGGCTATTTAAATATTCGATAACTGGAAAATCCTCTAAGGGGTTGCGTACGAATTACTGTTCTGCCCTGATTTTATTGAGGAAACCTCCCAAAATACGAAATTCCCATTACAGCTACTGGCTGAATGGTAACAAAACGAACTCAATAAGACAGATGATTGTTATCTATAACGTTAGAAGAACACTTGGAACTTCCCGAAAATTACAGCTACACCACTTCATAGTTGACTGAGAACTACCTAAGGACTACTGACGGTTATTACTTTTTCTTCCCACCGAATCATACCTCACCCCCCTTTTAGTGATATCATACTATTGCAGCAACGCTGCATGATAAAATGTTATTTCAACGTTGGCCTTCACTTGGTGACACAGAACTTGGTGCGTAATCCGTTATTCCAAATGCCTGGATAAGAACTGCATTTGTTTCTGCCTTAACGAAATACATTATTTACTTTAACTACTAAGGAATGGAATTTTTTATGAACCTAACGTTCTATATTTAGTTCTCCAAAGATGTGATAACTAACCAGCTTCAACACATTGTACATACGAGCTGACGTAATGTTTTCACAGCTGCAAACAACTTCTACATTTGTATGAGATTTAAAAAGATTACATTATTTTGTATCCTACGAGGTTCATTGAAATAGTTCAATAAAACGGCAGATTATTCTTAAATAAAAGGATGTTTTTAAAGGTTTATGATTTGAATTGGATTTTAATTAAAATATTATAAGTAGGTAATATAATTCGTAAAGTGTATTTATGCTTTCATGACGTAAATGCAACAAAAGAACAGCGAGAGTTGACATACGCTAGTCACACAAATAAACAGTTGGTCATAAAGACCTTAAGTATGAAATAAACATGAAGCGTTTACAAGAATAGTCTTTTTAATGTGCAAATTGAGGTATTCGTTCGTTAGTTCTACGTAATTCTCTGGCTCCGTTACCTCCGGAAGAATTTAGGATGAGACAGACGTTGATAAATGGTAATTAATGAAGAAGTTTTATCACTTACTGGAAGATCGGAAACCTACAATTTCCTCAGTAAATGTAGCGAGTGCAACTGGTGGTCTTGGATAATTGTTTTATCCTATCGCTGATACAACCCATACAAAATTAATCCTGTTGGTTTTAATTGATAGGCAGTGGGAATTGACCCTTCTTTAAATTCGCCCTATGCGTAGACAGATCAAGTGGACACTACTTAATCGTTTTAAATCGACATCTGGGTACTCTTCCACTAATTATTATTTATCCTACCGACACGCACTAACACACGCAAATTGTACTTGCTGTGCTTTTGAACGGTACTCGAGTATTGAAGTCATTCTTATTGAAAATGTAAGGGGGGAACGAGAGTGGTCCATGTCTATTATTAAACTGGCCTTCAAGCGGGATTGCTAAATCTCCGTTTATTTAACGAAATGTTTCTAATTTTCATAATATATAACTTAGGCTGTTAGGCTTTTTCTAATTTTTTGTTAAATAGGAATATATTATTTATAATTTTATAAAGAAAATTATGACGTACAAATAATATTGGTACTTTACAAATCGGATTTGATTATTATAGCGTGATACTATATACTGGGTGTTTACAAATAAGCAACCAAGTCGTAGAATTTTCAGACACGCTTACAAGATCCAACAGGGGAGAAATTTTCGTAGAAAATCGATCAAGAAAGAGCGCGAAAGACAAACCTAAAAACGAAAATGTATTGCGAAGGCCATAAGAAATCGTAGAATTTTCAGACGTGCTTACAATGCTTCATTAAATAAGTTATAATACATAAAATATCGTGCAGAAATGAAATTACTTAACGTAGTATACAATCATTTACAATTAAAATGAAGAAAGTAGATGGATTATAGAAGAATTAGATAGATTCAAAAATTATACAACATGATTACCAGAAACTCGAAATTCGTCCATTTAACTTTGGTAACTATGGACGCAGTTAACTTTTCTTTATTCTTTTACTTTGATTTTCACTCAGAACTAGTTGCGTAAATTCAAAAAATCAATTACAATGCCCATATTCAATGGCGCATAAATTGATTTATATCGGGTTTAATCCTATCAGTTCTAATGCACACGTTGAAATCTGGCCATCTTACTATATCGTGAATAAGGTCAAGTGCATTCAAGATAATTAAAAACGGATAATTTATTTTACTTCTTATGCATAGCATTGCTTACTTTACGATGTCGTTTAATTCCAATGGTAGCCACAATAATGGAAGAATACTCGACCTTGTTCCTTTAATGAAATAAGATTTGATCGATTACAATATGAATAGTAAATTTACAGTTTAAAAAGGAACATCATTACCAAATCTAAATTGCGTCATTTCTTTATGGCTAATTAATTACATTTATCTTTTTTTTGTTTTTGTGTAAAGAATAAATTGTAACTTTTCAAAAATAGGTCAGAACTTTATTCAATAATAGAGTTCTTGGTATATTTTACCTACTCGTATTACTTGATTATCAAGTTGTTATGGACATAATACTTCGCATGTGTATTTTCTAGCTCTGAACGTCCTGGAATTCCTTGTTCGAAAAACGGTATCCCAACCAAATTCCATCTTCAGCTCAAATGGATATCGGACGGTGAAGTTGCAAGGAAATTAATAAATTGAAGATCTGACTACGTATTTATTTTGATTTCTTAAAGTTATTTCATATAAAATAGCATTATAAAACAGGATTCATTTTGTTATCTTAAACTTTTTGTTAATTTATACTTCTTTTAATAATAATTCCTTGTTATTATTAGATTCTGTTTGTTTTCTTTCAAGTGTACACATTTATATCATCCTAGAAATAAATAGTATCCAACGGTCACTATTTCACTATACAATTCTTTTCTATCCGACGCACTCAACTTCTGGCGCCCTATTTAAGTGTATATTTAACGCACCTTGCTGTAGAGTCCCAGAAATAGCTGACGTAACTAATATATCGTTATAAAAACGTGGTAATAGGCTAAAAACTATGAGCACTAGATCAAGGAATTACTCTAAAGATTTTATACCAAGCATTCCAGGACGATTCCGGAAGATTCGAACGAAATAGCTGAATCGTAGTACGTTACAGTACATATGCAAATGATTCGTCAATCAAACTGAAGGCTTATAACTTTGGTTGAACCGCTTGCCAGAAAAGTAAGCACTAAGAAAGTCGTACTTGGGCGTAATCTGTAGTTAGACATGTCATCAACAATATCTAACTTATTTCTGTTATCTTCAATAAAATTATAGTTGAAGAACGAGTCTTCATTATTCGGAAAGAAGGTAAACTTCCGTAGAACGTATCGCGCAGGAGCTGGGGTACATCTCAAGTGGTAAGGTGAAGGTTTTTAGAAAATTAATGGAATAACTTGTTTTTAAATTAATAAACTTCTAGTTTAAATGACCTTAACAAGACATATAAACTTAAAACAATTTTTTTTATAAAATGTATACATAGTGTTTAGAAAATGTTAGTATCGACTACTCCGAGTAAAAAGTTCAAATGAACATTATGCAATTTTCAATGGCGCGTAGATGTAATCAAAATGCCATAAAAACCAGACGACACTGCTCTGAATGGCATGAACTGCAATTGTATATTGCCGATGTTTGGTATTAAAAGTGTTTCTAACAATGCCGCAGCTTTTTGCAAATGCTTAATGTACTGATGATAACGTGTGTATAAAAAGTTTTCTAATTAAGAGACCTATGGAAACAAAATGATGTATCTTTGCTTAATTCATACAGACATTTCCATTTTCATATTT
>JAHWXV010845466.1:0-10871 GCA_024586415.1 Phrixothrix hirtus
AAAGATAATTTTACCGTATTGTACATATTTGCCTACGTCAAGATTACAATTTCAATATTTAATCCTTTAAAGGACATTTATAAACGGATACACTTTAAATATATGTTATATGTAACGTACATCAATTGATTGTGGTTAATTGTTCAACATAGGATTATTGGAATATTTCTTAATTGAGAATGAAATTAATTTAAATAATATAGTTGATTTGATTCCATATTAATTTTTTTAATTGATGGATTGCGAAATTTATCAATTCGTTTACAATATTCATCAATAAATAATCATGGTTTGTTATTCCAACAAGAATTTTTTTCTCGTTGAACATTTTTATATTCAGTAATATTAATATCGGCCTCTCCTAACTATTCTACTATATATTTTTGTGAACTGAAACTTATCTGAGCTATAAACCCAATTAATATTTAAATTTTAAATGTCAACAATTGATAAATATTCAAAATTTACTTATGGTAATTTTTATCATTTACCAATCTATAATTAGGGAATCTGCCATTTATAGCAAATATAAAAAAGCGTTTTAAAGCTTCTAACAACACATTAATATCAGGCAATTTATTAATTCGAGGTTATGTAGCATATGCTTACCAAAAACAACAGAAAACTTTATGCCGACAAAATTATCCAACAGTTGAAAGTCAGCAATTCCTCAGCGCGTTCGTTTAGGGAACCGTTGTCACTCAACTGTCTCAGCCGTTGCTAACAGTTGTGATTCCTAAACGCTCCCATTTACTTCGTTATTGTATCCCCGCGGTACACCCATGTCCCATAGGTATTACTATTTTCTAATATATTTCATTGTCGTAAACTAAAAGGCTGTTGTCATTGTAAATATAATGCCAACATAACTTAATATAAAACCATCTATCCTCTTGTACGTTCTTCTATAGGTTTTCCGCATTTTGAGTGACTTTGCGTAGATTCTCGACATCGAAACTGCTTAGTATAAAATTTTACTTGAAAATAAGGCAAAGTAAATTCTATATATGCGGCAGTCATTCTTAAGGGGCCGGTTCCTAATTTACGGCCCTACTTCGTTTAGAAACTTATTACAAATTTGGTTAAAGCTTATGTTGCCTTGTTTTCTTATAGTTAAACCTTTACCGCAATTAAAAATCTTCTTGATTCATAACGAACTTTACATACCATAATAACATTATTGTAGGTAAAGTATATTAAGTCGTAGTTTTTATGGCTAAATAGTTTAAATGAACAACTGCACTCATAACAATATTTCAAATCTTTATACCATCAGCATATCGAATGGTATTAAAACCTATTAGGGTAATTTAAAATTCAATTTGTTTATTAGAAACAGATTCAACATAAAACTTCTTGATCATTTATCACCCAAATCGTTTAATACCTGCGAAAATGATTGGGTGGAGATCAATAATAGGAAGCGTAGTGAAGAACTAAGCGACTGTCATTTAAATGATAAACAGGATCAGACGATAGCAGCAGTGAACCTTACATAGGGTTATGTATAAATCCAACTGATTAATATTTATATGCATTGGATCTGAGGAATTGTAATCCAATTATCTTCTACAATCCATTATTTTTTGCATCTTTAAACACTTACCAAAATCTAGGTATGTGAGTGAACGCTACTAAAACCAAAGATGATTACAAATTAATAGAAGAAAAGTTTTTGCAAAGCAGAATAAATTTAAAACATTGTCAAAAGCTTTAAATTATTTTAAGAGTTACCTAAACTAACAAACTCAAACAAACGAAAAGTATGAATATTACAGCATGTCCAAAAAGTAATTAAATTATCCATATTCAGCTACAAATATATATAAAATATTGAATTAATGTAACAGAATATGAACCTAAAGAACCATATATCCTCTAGGAGCTGCTAAAGTTACACCATTGAAACGCTTTTCTTGTATATGTAAAAATAAATTACATTATGTCGCGTTTATACACCAACATTCCCAATAAAGGAAACTAAACAAGTTTAAGATGCAATAGAAATAACATTTATCAAATGTAATTTGAGAAGACCGGATTATAAATTCTCCTAGGATATAATTTATTAATAAGTTACTCTAAAAAATGAAAATAACGAGATAACTTCTAGAATAAATAAAGAGATACAAAATTAGCTGTCGTGGAAAAGAACCCGAGACTTCACGGTGCAATTCCTAAACTCTATGACACCTTATTGTATCGGTATACCGATTATCTTTTATAAACATAAAAGTGTACGTTTCGAGTAAACTACTTTTTTTAGAAACAAATAATATTAATATGTTTTGTATTTTTTGATGAGGCCTATATTATAAAAGAAAACATTAGATGGTCTTGAATATTCTTTCCTTATCAACCGCAGTTTTATAACGAATACCTGTATTTACCCATAATTGCATGCCCATCTTGGCAAATCACATTTAGTTGTGGTTGAGGTGCAGAACACCTTCATTCAACGTCGTGCCACCGCACCGTACTTGGTCGTTTCAAGAAGTAATGCGCTTACTTATTTATCCATATTTTACAACAACCTGCCGTCAACTGCTGTTAAATTATCTTCGCTTAAACATAATACGATTACACACACATTTCCTTTCAATTTGTAACGCTGCTAACTCAGTGACGTATTTCTGCCTTAAAGACTTTTGAAAGTAGTATGCAGTTTTAAATGGTTTCATGTAATGCATTTAAATAGGAATCAATTTAAATCCTTGCCTTTGAAACGAATTAGCCATAAGTTATTAAATAAAACATAAATTTACTAAGCAGTTCTATAATAGCAGTTTACTATTTCATATAATAATAGTATTAAGTAATTGGAAATGAAAAAACTGCTGACCGTATAATTTAATAAGGTACAAATTCTACTACATTATTTCACAACTGAAATTTCCACTCCACCTGTAATATAATTAATTGACTTGACATGAAAACTGTAGTTTATCAAAATATGATTTTCATCAATTTTACTAAAGTTAACAACACGCCAACTCTTATTTATTACGGAAATTTTAGGGTTGCTTAGTTATGATAAATCATGTTTAGCTAAAATTTTAATTATTAATCTTAAAATTTTTCTCTATAATATAAATTTTCATTCAAATTCCTCCGGAATATAGAATTATTTTGAGTGTTATAAACAAAATGTGATTAAATTGGAATTTTGATAATTCCATTAATTGTTTATTGCTTGTGGGTACGTACATAATACATCTAATCTCAATTATTCTCAGCAAGGGTATCAAAAATGTCGAAATTTAGGATTTCTCTTTTCTTACAATTTAAAATAATTGAAAATATTTGTGTAGGCACTCAAAATGCCTCGGGTTGTATGCTCTTTGATTTCATCTGGTCGAAACCAAATATGTCGTTCAAATATTTTCTATAGTCCATTTTTTTGTACCCAAGTAAATAGTAAACTATGGAATGAGTCGCTGCTAAAACAAAAAATCTAAAACTTTGATAATGGCTTTAAATTAACGCAATAACTGAACAAGAAATCCCTGAACGAATAAACTTATATAAACTCCACGTTTCGAAGAAAACAACTATCTGTATTGTCAAGCATAGTTCGATTCTATAGTTTGATTCTGTATTAAAGCTTGGTAAATATATTGTATTATTGTCTAATTACTGCCTAAGTTACGAATGTGTTTAGCATATCAGGGTAGCGGTATAAATTGACAGTAATAGTCTTATTATTATATTTGGAATTTGGTTGGCGATTTATAGCAAAAGAACATGCAATGTAATTTAAAAGTTTGAAGATTGCAGCGGCGTTGAGCGACGTTTAGTTCATTAGGAATAGGCCTTTTCAAAATTCGGCATTTTTTATTGTGATAGTTTTATAATGAAATCTGAAGATCTTTAATGTTAACAAACACAACATTGCTTCGAGTTAGATTCCTTCAGTAAGTCGCTCTAATAGAGCTTTACATAGAATAGTTACACCAATATTAGCAATATAGCCTCATAATTTGTTGCTGTACTGACATATTAAAAATAAGTCTTAAAATTACTATAAAAGTACAATTGACTGTCAGAAATTAAATAAAAGGTTAGTTGGAATATCAAGATATACAGCCAATTTCATAGAGCCGACTAGCTTAATTTGAGCTAGGATAGTTGGTTATAATAATATAGTCACGCTTGAAAATTGTCGCTACATTAATTAAAGCTTATTAATTAAAACATAAACTTTTATGCAACTACAATCAATGTTATTTACATAAAATCAAATACATATGAGAGTGCCGTATTTTGATAAATGCTATAAATAAACGAAAATGCTAAATTATAAATAAAATTAATGCCTTTTTTAAATGAGTATTTGAATGGGATATTTATCGAATTCACTCATTACTTTTTGTTTTTAATTAATTTTCTACTGAATCTGCGTCTTGTGCGTTGTTTGTCTCATCGATTTATTTAATCTATTTATCGAAGGTAGTCTGCCAAAGGTATTTTGTTCTAATTGCGGTTTCAATTGAAAGTGATTAATTGTTTTGATTGCGTCTTGATTTGCTTTAGAAATGGAAGGTCTATGCTGGCCTTAAATATGCTTATTGATATGGCATGCACTGTTTATTAGCTGTTCCCATTTATCGTTTACGCAACACTACATTTGCGCTTGCGACGTTAACCACTGGATTACTAGTGGAACGATAATACAATGAGACTTGAAGTTTGCCCTTGAGTAGGATGCGGACAAAACTTGCTGATTTGTTTTCATTGCTCGCGCAACTTCAATTGAAATCTATGTCTATTTCACTTTATTTTATAACACATTATTTTTCATACATTTCGTTCAATTTCAGCTTTTAAAAATTCTTTGTCCGCTTCTCGGACATAGCTATTTAAATCAACTTTACGTTTTTTTCTAAGAACCTTAGGAAAGGATTTTTTATCGGCATGTTTTTAGTCTCTTATTTTATTTTTATTTTATTTTTATTTTATTTTTTTATTTTTATTTATAAATTTTACGTTTTATGACTACTTCTAAGGAAATATTTAGTTACCATTTTTATTCTTACTTAACTTAGTGTTTACTTATGCTAATTACACAAATTACATAATTAATGTGTAATGAACAATAGGTATCACTGTATGGAATGTTAAAAATCATAAGCCTTCTATCAACATGAACAGATAATCCCCACACTATAATCCCATAATTTATAATTGTGTAAATAATGATCTAGCAATTATTAGGTAGTTATGCGCAAAGAAATTACTGGAAGTAGTCAAAAGTGCAAAATCCAGTGCAGTGAATGCGCTTTGTTAGACATTACAAAGAATAATTTTAAAACTATATAAACCATAAAGTTACTACTATAGGTGGTTTGAAATTAAGCGAAAGTGTCTGTTACTCGAAAGACTGCTCTTTTGCAGACGCATACTAAAGTTTAACAAGCAAATCATCTGCAACGCAAGTAATTGTAGCGAAAATACAACAAACCAATTATTTGGAAGATAATGTACAATCATTCACCATAAAAAGTGACTGTCCAAAGTGAATGTGATAGTGAGTAACCATCGTTGTTTAATGTATAGCCATTTTATATATTATATTACATCCTATGTAACTATAATAATATCTCCTTTGAAATTTAATTATTTATGCATTATAATGGAATAGATAGATTGCTATTATGCTAATTATACAACATTATATGACATTTGATATTGTATTTTGATCACTACTGTGTATAAATTAACATAGGAGGATGATCTGAAAACTAAGGTAAGTAGTACAAAGGAATGTACCTTATTCGAGTTTTTTACTTTTATTTTTCGATATGAGTCCCCATTTAATTCAATGCACTTGTTCCAACGATGTTTAAGTCATTTAATGCCTTCACTATAATAGGAAGAATCAAACACCTCAAAATAATCAATTATTTCTACAGTCACTTCCTCCTTAGGCGAAAGTCACTTTCCACCTAGCCAGTTTTGCAAGTTTAGAAACAAGAAAAAGTCAGATGGAACTAACTTGGACTGTAAGGTGTATAATGAAGTATTTTAAATTGTAACTCAACTAATTTTGCCGTCACAATATTCGCTGAATGAACCGGTGCGTTATCAGGACTAAACTGCCAAATGCAGTCGTTTTTCCTTTAATTTTTCAATCAGCTCATCCAATAACGACGGCAAGTACTCTCCTCTAATTGTTTCACCTTTTTGAAGATAATCTATAAAGATGACATAACGAGCATTCTAAAATACGGTGTCCATGACCTTGCTAGCTGATTTAACCACTTTTTCTTTCTTCGGTGCACTGCAACCGGCTTCTAGCCACTGTTTGGGTTAAATTATTGTATCGAGGGTATAGTGTTGTATTCACTTTTCGTTAAAGGTAACAAATCGGTCCAAAAATTTGACCGCATTATGCTTAAAGGGATCAAACGGTACTCAGAAGTCGTTACGCGCATTCGTTTCTGGTCTACAGTTAGCAGAGGCGGCACCTATCTTGCTGACAACTTTCTCATACCCAAGTGTTCATGTAATATACGACCAACGCGTTCTTTAGATATTGTTAGACACCATACTTAATAAGCAAATAATTGTGTTCTAACATTAGAAAATTAAATAAACTATCGTTTAGTTTAAATTTCTAAAATAAGTTTGCTGTGATATAAAGTAACCAGTAGCATTAAATTTAAACTAAGTTTCACAAACCATAAAAATCCATAATGGTACTCGTTGTAAAATACGGCAATAAATGAATTTTTAGTGAATTTAAAACGGGTGTAATATGATCAGCTTCAAATCATCGGGAAGTAAAACGGAATTATGCAATGAAACGTTTTACATAAAATTTATTAGAGTAAAGACACCGCCAAAACGGAAGTACCTTTAGCCGACCATAAAAGAAACCGGGGGCCTAAGCTATAAATGCAAAAGAAAAACACCTCAATTTGAACGGAAACGAAACTTTCGTTATTTCAAACATGAAACCAAAGTTTTTGAAATCTGGAATCAGCTATTGGCTAGAAAATATAATAGTGGGATGTCTGGAAATCAATATAAGATCAGAAGACGCAATTACAACTTTATCTATTGCTTGTGCGTGAATATCGCTGCCGAATCAATCAAGCGTAGCCAAGTTGTATGGTCTGTTGAAAATGGAGGATGCAAATGGTTTAATTTGTGTCACAGATGTGAGGGTTTCAACATCATTAACGTTTCCAAAAATTTACATGTCAACGTAAGTTAAATTTTCCAAGGCTCATAGGCGAAATCTTAAAGAGAAGATCGCAAGTTTGAATTAGGTTATTTAAAAGGGACGTAAATCATTTTAAAGACAACTGACCTAGACTTCGCATAACCAAATCTATTTGATGAGATCGCTAAGGTGATTAAGTAGACATTCGTCTAGACAGAGCATACAGGGGTCATTAACGGGTAACATTACGGGTCGTAAATATTAAGATCCATTATAGAAAGTGTTTTAGTCCTGAACAGGTTGATAAATATCAATGCAGCATCGAAACAGTGTGTTTGCTTCATTCTAAAACCAAACAAAGATTACGTAACTAAAGTAGGCAATCAAGCAATTTATTATAATTGTTTATAGCTGCCAACGAAGCAGACACCAATATACTTATGGTGCTGTTACCACACGCATCTTTAATCGACGACCATTTAAAACAATATCATGAACTTTGGTGATCAGTTCATCAGTGGTGCCCTCTTTCGGACGTCCTGATCTTATTTTATCTTCGGTGCTAATACGGCCACGTTTAAGTTCATTCGCCCAGGAAGGAACTGTCTTAGATGATGGTGGAGATTCGCAGTGAACATTATCTAACGCTTCTTTAATTTCTTTTGGTTTTTTCCCGGTGATATGAAAGTGTTTGATCACAACGCAAAATTTTCTTTTGTCCATATTCGCAAAAAATCTTAACACGTTTACTTTAAACAACTGTAAGAGACAAAGGACATGATGTATTTAACTGAAACTTGAACAGCTGCCTTATAATATGACATATTTGATAAAGGGCGCGCATGCTATATTATGGCGCTATTTCTGTGTTAGTTACCTCAGTAATCAGAGCGACCTCGTAGATGGAAACCGATATTCTTCGCTTTAAAACACACATTGGTATTAAAAGGTTTCTACATTCAAATTAAAAAAAAGTATGAACATCCTATTTATTATATTATATATATATTTTTATCTTGGATATATAAAACCTAACCCAATGACGTAGGAGTTAAATTACACATGAACACCTCAACCTGTTATTTTATTACCACGGGTCAGCTAAAGAGGTATGCTAAAACTACTAGATCTAATTGAACTGGTTATGGTCAAGTTAAGGGAATTAGTAACATACTAGGAAGAGTTACTATTGGAGGAGCAAGAGGATTTCCACAGCACCTAGGACAAAACGGCTTCCGGTAAAGCCGTTACTGATTTTAAAATACCAAACAGGCTATGTATTCTTAGTTTACGGGCGGGTCTTTACGTACAAAGCAGATAGTTTTAGATCGGTTGTGTTTTGAGTAAAAGCCAATAAATGTTAATTCAGTTTTATTTAAGAGCAAGATGTTACTTTTACATACAAATACTATTCTATTTAAAGCCTCTCTATTAATTTTTAGGTAATAGTTAAACTGAATTGTCTTTTAGGTTCCTGTCAACGGTAGTACTATTTGTAAGTTTTCTAAAATATGAAGTAAATTTTTGACTTTGTATACAAATTCGTTTATTATTATTATAAATGCACTATGTAATCTATTAAATTAAATCAAAAGATTTAATCATCCAGTATAAAAGAATAATAAATAATCGGTGCGAATGTATATATCTCTTGGAGTAAGACTAAATGTATGGGATTAAGCTGAAGCTTTAAGTAGGTGAAGTAACTAAAATTTAAAGTGATAAACGTAGTTTCCTGCAAGTTGAGACAAAATTAAAATTTCTCTAATAAAGTCTTTAATTTAATAACCTTTGACAAACTTTTAGCTATAAATAATAATTAAAAATAAAGAGTTTCCCTTAGGGAGCACAGGTCCTTTAGTGAAGCTGAAATTCAGTTATGAATTTTAATTCACTGTAATGCCTGCTTAGCTTTATATAAAACAAAATCTAAATAAAATTCAATTATAGTGATTTTTTTTATTTTTGTACCCGCAATATGATTATGTTGCGGAATGAAACAATATAAGTTAATTACATTTAAATTTAGAACGGGTAATTAATTTATAAATACCACTAGCTACAGTTTGCTGCATAAAAAAGGCACTCATAAACATTCACACGTGGAGCGAACCTTACTAATTGCCTATATTAACGAATATCGTATTTAAAAGGGTTAAGGTGTGATAGTTTCCCTGTGAAAATTAACATTAGGGTAGTATATTGAGGACAGGCTATGAATAAATAATGCAGAGACACTTCCCTCGCAGCGGGATCTATATCAGCATAAAAAACATCGTTGTTGGTGGTGTTAAATTAAACTTTGTAATTGATTTGGTAGAAATTGCTGTGCATTCATTGAACTGTAATTATAGGTAAATGGACGGTTACAGTAATATTAAGGAATTGCGTGACACTAACTGAGTTAATGAAATGACTAAAGGTTCCGCAAATATCAATGAAACAGTTAAGAAAGATATAGCCATAAATATAAATAAAAACGCAGGGAAACATTTAATCAACGATTTTATACCTAAGTGAAATTTAGTAACATTAATTCAGCGATAATCTAAATAAAAAACGTGTTTTCAATAAACAAAATGCTTTTTAAATCGCATTTGTTACCATATTTACGTAGCGTTATTGTCAGGGTGCTTAAGGTGCCTTCATTATCTTCATTTCCATTTTTCAATTTTGGTTAAATAACCGCCGTATAGTAATAAAATGTATATTCACAGTTGAGAATTATTTTTATATCATACAGTGGGACTGATTTATTTTCTTTACAGCTGCGCTATAGCAAATGCTTTAGTATTCTTAGGTTAACTAAAATATTGATTAATATACTATAATAGACTATTAATATAAATTATTGGGTATTTTATTTGCAGGTCTTGTGACTTTGAGCAGCAGTCGGGGAAGTCCAGATCTTTTGAAGTTGACGTAATCAGCACGTATTCATTTAACTTAGTTTCACTACGCTCTTTTAAATCAAAACACAATATTTTGCACTTATTTATTTTGTTTTTAAATTTATCAGTATATGCTTCAATAAAGCAGTATTTACAACATGAGAAAGATCCTTATTCACATATTTTTAATATAAATATGGATAATGTATGTTTAATTTAATCTTACAAACTAGACTAACATTATAAACACTATAAAAGAACTACTACTTATAGCATTTTAACCGGTTTCTATTGTTCAATAGAAACAAGAAAGGTATATATATATATATATATAATAATGTGGTGTTACTTGCTGTTGAATTAAAATGCAATATAAGATACTGTTACTCAGCGAACTATATTTCAATTATAAGTTCAATGTTGAACAACAAATGCAGTCATTTTTCTACTCAATTTCCTATGTAAATTAAATTGGTTAGTTTGTTAATTTATAATAATTAAAAAAATCTAGAAAAATTTCTATATCTTAATAAATTTCCCAATTTTCAAAATTAATTGATAGTTTCACTGATTTAGAAATTTCTAATTTTAACTTCTATGATAATGCAATAAGTACAATGAATATGTCTTTCCTTTTATAATTGAAACAAAATAACTTGAATGTTTCTTAGGTTTATAAATGTAATTTCAATAAATTAATTATAAATAAGCATTTGTTCTGTTTCATTTATAATCAAATAATTTTATATCAAATTTATATAAAAAAAATTACTTCAAATAAGAATGTGTATAAAACACTTGCCTTTTTATAA